>PYSP01000007.1:78517-247491 GCA_003049395.1 Pseudohalonectria lignicola | reverse complement strand
GGGGGGGGGGGGAGAGAAATGGGGACCTACGATGCGGGAGCTAAGTATGTCGGCGAGTGTCGGGGAAGTGTAGATATTGTCACCGACGACGAAGTAGTCCGAGTGGACTTCGATCTCGTCCGGCGCTGGCCCTCCGCCGCCGCCGATGAGGTGGTGATGGTGATGGTGGTGGTCAGCGCCTCCCTTGCCCCTCCTCCTCGTCTGCTTCCGTATGACCCACACCCCTGTGCCCGCGCCCGGCCCCGTCTCGGCAGGTTCCTGCGCGACGATGTACTCTAGCCCGGACATCTCCCTTAGGCGGGCCTCGAAGGCCTCGCGCGTGGCGACGATGTGGTACTGCGACGGGTTGCGGACCGCCTGGGAGAATACAACCGCATTGTTGGAGGTGCGGTCGAAGAAGGGCGACTCGGCGAAGTAGAAGAGCACCGTGTTGGAGTGGATTCCGCCGAAGTTGATTACATCCTGGGGGGAACTCCATTGGATCTCGTCTAGGGGCGGCTCATTCTTGGAGTCCATTGATACGGTTTGGCCCCGGCTCGGGTCAGGCTGAGATGGTTATCTCTCGACTGATTTTGCGAATATGAGGGTGTGAAGATATTTCAAGAGGTGAGTGTTGAGCTTGTTAGGGACTGGATAATGCCAACGTGCTGTTTAAAGTCGTTCGCAGTTGACCCCGGCGGCTAGGGATTGTTTGCGGAATTTGCGCCCCGCACGGTCGCTGCGCATGAAAATTTAGCAGGGACCTACAACTGTAACCAGGGACGACGACGCCAATTTGCACTAAGCACACAATGTTCCTCCTTGCTTTGTCTTGCTCGATCATCAACTTCATCAATACCTACTCAACTCAAATACCTATATACCAAGAAGCAGTTCCCAACACAACCTCAAAACGGTAACACGCCACCAACCCATTTCCCTAGAATGGATTTACTCTCCACAGTCCGCAAAACGGGCTCCCGCGGCGGAGTCCACTTCAGCTGGGATGACGTCGCCACCTCCGCCCACCGCGAAAACTATCTCGGCCACAGCCTGAAAGCGCCTGTCGGACGATGGCAGCAAGGCCGAGACCTTGAGTGGTACGCCAAAGTCGACCCAGCAGCGTCCTCTGCGCCCGGTGACAATGTAGAGACAGAGGAGGAGCGAAAGACGCGGGAGCGACGCGAGGAGCTGCGCAAGATCAAGGAGGCGGAGGAAGACGCGATTGCGCGCGCCCTAGGCCTGCCCGCTCCAGTCCGAGACGCTTCCGGAGTCAATGCGATCAAGGTGGAAGGCTCGAGGCAGCTGGTCCGAACACTGGGGGAGCACCCAGGCGATACTGCCGGGGTGGCCCGTGACGGTCGACGGGGTGAGGAAAGCAGGACGAAGGTGCACCGCGATCCAGATAGGCGCCATCGGCGGAGACATCACCACCACGACGTCAGTAGGAGCCGGAGCCGAGAGAGACGGCATGGTCATCACTCGAGACGGAAAGATGACTCCGCCGAAGAGAGGCATCGAAGCCACGGCGCTACGAGGAGGAGGAGCCGCAGCCGCGGTCGCGATTGCGAGGACGCAGAGAGAAGGCCCAGGGATCACCGGCGCGACAGGGAACGGAGTCTTGAGAAGCGCCCACGGAGAGAACGGAGTCGCGACAAGAGGGACCAGAGGCCAGCCAGTCGAGGTGGTGATAGGCATAGACAGAGGTCTCCAGGACATCGACGAAGTCGGAGTCCTAGTCGAGAACGCGCCAGAGAACCCCGAGGAGGGAGAGACAGGAAGAGCATATAGCCATCGCAAAACTACGCTCTGAATAATTCTATTGAATATTAAAGCCCCTATTGAACAGTCCGGATCTCGAGGCAGCGGTATTATCTTTTTGAAGGCTTTCAATGTATCATATTATTCTACATGCCATCTAGTTTAGTCCCTTGCTAGCCACCACCTCGGACTCTTGAAATCGTTAAAAAGAGAGCGTCGTCATATGTCTTTTAAGTCCTCATTGTGGCCCCCGGCTGTAACTACCTACACAGTAGGTATTCTTTTTCATTAAACCGAATCTCCTTGTGCGAGCAGTAGCAACCGAGATCTGCTTGTGTGAGGTAGTTACCTGGTAGTGAGGTGGGCCTACCCAAGTAGCTCCCACCCACACGAACATCACCGCTGCTTTCTCCCGTAACACAATATGTGCTCAAGCTGTCACTTCAATGTTCGCTGCTTATCGGAGTTATCACGCGGGGCGGACTCTGAGCCGCACCATGGCACTAAGGAACAGGGAGTCAGCGGGTAGTGGGGTCGTTGTAGCTGTACATTCTTAGTGGGTACCAATGACGGTTTCAGCGGCAGAGTGGCAGGGGACCCAAGCAGGCAGCGACTTAGTGACATGGACATTTTACACCATCCAGAACAAAGGAGAGACCCCGAAAGCTGCCAAATACGTAAGGAAATAACTTTCTACCTAACCTACCTAAATACGAAGATTGCTGCCCTGTTGCCTTTTACTTGATATAGACCAGAGGATATCTCTTGCACCTCGCGAGCTCATTGGTGTAGAAACACGGCACCAGGGCAGTGGGCGCACATACCGTTGCGACGATTCGAAACATCATTGAAAACCATCCCAACGGTTTCGGCGGCACAGCATCCAACAGCCTCAGGTCGAAAAGCAGCCCTCAACCATATTTTCGCCTTGAACCGCGCAGTCTAGAGAGAAATCCTCTTTCAAGGCATGTTATAGCCACAGTTGACTTTCGCGTATCCTCGAAGGTCTGTAGTCCAGGATGGATTACTCAAAGTTGCGGGATGCCGCTTTGAAGCACGGTGAAGACGAAGAGGCCGTGACGGTCGATACCCGCGCGTTGATAGACAAGGTTCTGGCGAGATACTCGGGCGAGTGGACAACTCTGCGGGAGCTCATCCAGAATGCGGCCGATGCCCAGGCGACGGCGGTCAAGATCAAGTGGGAGACGCTCCCTTCGACCTCGGTGCCCTTGCCTTCCTCGAACAACCAGTCCGAGATGCTCAAGCACGTCGTCACCAACCATACCTTGAGGAGGCTGCTAGTGCAGAACAATGGGCAACCCTTCACCAGCACGGACTGGGGCAGGCTGAAGCGGATCGCCGAGGGCAACCCAGACGAGACAAAGATCGGTGCCTTCGGAGTCGGCTTTTACAGCGTCTTCGCAGACTGTGAGGAGCCGTTCGTCAGCTCAGGCAACCAGGCCATGGCGTTCTACTGGAAAGGTAACGCACTGTTCACGAGGAAACTGCAGATGCCGGAGGGCCAGGGCAGCTCCGACACGACCTTCGTGCTCGACTACAGAAATTCCACCACGGCCCTCCCAAACCTCCTGTCTGTGGGGCAGTTCCTTGCTACGAGCCTTACTTTTGTTGCCCTGCAGACCATCGAGTTCTGGATCGACGACTGGAGGATTTTGTCCTTACATAAGAAGACGTCACCCAGCGTCGACGTTGCCATACCCCGTGACCTGGAGACCTGGACGAAGGATAGGCTGATGAGGCTCACCACTGTCGACCGGGTGAGCACACAGATTGACGCCACCGTCATGCGCGTGATGGGTTGGAAGGCGAAGGCGCTTGCATCGGCGTCAAAATCTACCGACGCATACGGCTTCAGCTCCTCGGATATGCCCTCACTGCGGAGCTTCTTCCACAGGTTGACGTCGACATCGTCGCAGAGTGGGCTGCGCGGGAAGTCGGCCAGGGAGGAGAAGGAGACGCCGGACGCGCCGGCGGAGGATCTGACGGCGACGTCGACCTCTAGCATCTTCCTCAGGGTCACATCGGGGGTTGTGACGACGCAGGTCGCGGCAACGTTTGCCACAGAGCTAGAACGTGCTACCAAGAAGCCACCGCCAAAGACCACGAAATTGGCAATCTTGACATCGTCGTATGACGAGACAATCGCTTCCCAGAGCTCGGCAGATCCTTCGGCGTCAAAGGATGCGGACGTCTTCGCCTCGGTCCTGCCAAGCAAGAAGCCTGGGGGGAAGATCTTCATCGGCTTCCCGACCACACAGACCACTGGTGGTGGGATGCACATCTCGGCGCCGTCCGTCATCCCCACCGTGGAGCGTGAGGCGATCGATCTCAACGCCCGGTGGGTGCGGAGCTGGAACATTGAGATGCTTCGAGTCGCTGGCATCATGACACGGCTGGCCTTCTCGTCTGAGATGGCTGACCTCCATGGGAAGTTACAGAGGGCCGTTGCTGCCGCCGGGAAGGGCCCAAATCCATCGGCAGCCGACGTAGAGAAGTTCATCCCCGAGGCTCTCCACATCCTCAACACGTACTCTTTCAAGGACTCCACGCCGAGCGCGCACGTGGCCCAGATTATAGAGGAGTCCTTCTGGACGGCATATAAGAATCCCTGGATTGAGGTCTACTCTAGCCGCGGCGTTCTGTCGACTACTAGGGTTCGGATGGGCTCTGAGGAGCTGGGCAAGTTTGTGGACGGCATCCCGATCATCCTCAAGGACATGAAGGACGCGCCCTTTATACGGAAGCTCCATGACTTTGGCCTGATCAAGGAGATCACTATCCAGGATGTGCGGCAGGAGCTCGAGGCCAAGGCGCTTGACAAGCAGCAGCTCCTCCATTTCATTGCCTGGGCTGCCAAGACGGCCGCTTCGGGTGAGCTGGACGGAACCAGCAGGCAATCCTTGCTCGATGTGGCCGTCGCCACCGTGAGCGACGATGTTGATGGGAAAGGGGAGATCATCGCCTTGAGCACCATCAAGAGCTTCTTGAGCACTCATAAGATCCCCGCCAACCTGCCGCTGCCTCCCGAGACCATACCTTTCTCATTCACCTGCAACATCCCCGTGATCCAGCTGCAGGCCCTTGGCTGGGAGCAGCTCGAGATCGTGCCGTGGCTCAGATTCCTCATCGACAGCGCCCCCAGCAAGGACGAGGAGCAGGACCTGACCAAGTCGCCAGAGTTTGCCGCGCGGGTGCTTGTGGTGCTGTCCAAGAACTGGGACAACCTGAGCCCGAGCTCCAGGGCTTCGGTTGTCTCGGCGCTGCGGGGCATCACGGTGGTGCCCACCAAGATGGGGATGAAGAAGCCGGCCGAGTCCTTCTTCCCGACTGTCAAGCTCTTCGACGACCTGCCGATCGTCCAGGGGTGCCAAGGCGTCAAGGACAAGTTCCTCGTCCAGCTCGGGGTCCGCAAGACGCTGGACCTCGAGACCATTTTCACGCGCCTCCTGACTCCGGCAAAGGAGGGCGCTGTGAAGTGGAGCCACATGGAGCTCATCAAGTACCTGGCCTCTGTCAAGGACGACATCCCCGCGGACGACATGAAGAAGCTCAGGGAGTCACGGATATGCCCTGCCGAATCGGGCCCTCTGGGTATGGAAGAGCTTAAGGGGTCTACCCAGCTCTATAAGGTCTCGGAGCTCTATGAGCCCAAGGACACTCTGCGCGCGCTCCGACTCCCCATCCTGCAGTGGCCCGGCCCGCCCGGGAGCTTCAGGCCGGCCAGCCACGAGGGCCGGTTTCTCTTCAGCCTCGGACTCAGGCCGCACCCCTCGGTACCGGAGCTTGTCGACATGATGGCCTCGCCGGACCAGCCTTTGAGGACAGCTGCCATGACGTACTTCATTGCCAACCACCATATCAACGGCTACGCCTCGTTCAACATGGGCACCACCACCAAGGCGATCCTGCCCGTCGAAGGGAACGAGAAGAAGCTGGTGCCTCCGTCGGCTTGCTATGTCAACGAGGTGCCCGCCGTTCTAGGCTTCAACATGCTCGCCAAGAGCCTGCAGCCGCACGCCAACAAGTTCGGCGTGGCCCGGGATCCCCCCATCGTCATGTGCGTCAGTATCCTTATCGCGAACCCTCCGGAGAACCGCCAGGCAGCCACCACGCTGTTCCGGTACTTTGCGACCCGCCTGAGTGATCTCGACATGAGCAGCCTGGTTAAGCTCAGGGACGCGCCCATAGTCCCAGTCACGAGGACGGCACGAGGAGCAGTACGATCTAAGGAGTCCATGTCCTCCTCCTCTGCCACAAGCGTGGTCCACATGAAGCCTCAGAACGTCTATCTCGGTAGTTCGTCCACGTACTCGGACATCTTCGACTTCGTCGACTTCGGGTCGGACGCGAACGCCTTCTTGTTCAAGTGCGGGGCCAAGAGCGAGCCTACCAAGCTTGAGATCGCACGGCTGGCATGCAGCGAGCCGGCACGACTGCTGAGTATCCTGCAGAGCCCGGAGAAGTACCTGAACCTCCTCCGGTCGCTGGCCGACGACCTTGCGATGCTCAAAAAGGATAGGGAGCTCTTCGCTAAGATGAGGTCGTCGGCCTTCCTGTTGGCATCCAGGGAGATCTCGCAGCCTAAGACGGCGAACCGAGCCTCAGATTCCGCAGGCGACGATGAGGAGTCGCCCATTAAGCAGTACCAGCTGGCCACGCCCGGCCAGATCGTGATCCTGGACGACTACATCAGCTACCGGCTCTTCAAGGACTCGCTCATGTGCGCACCTGAGGAGGACAACCTCGAGAGCCTGTATATGGCGCTGGGCTCGCAGATGCTGAGCAGCATCGTGCAAGAGGACCTTAAGATCGGACCGCACAGCGAGAAGCAAGAGGGCGCCGTATGGTTACGGAAGCACGTGCTGGAGCGGTCCAAGATCTTCCTGTATGAGTACGCCCGGTACAGCAAGGACGCGATCAAGCACGATGTGAAGTGGCTGGAGAAGAACCTGACGGTCGAGGTGGTGCGGACTCTGGCGCTCAGAAGGTCGCTCCGGGGCCAGGCGTACGGGCAGTCACACTTGGAGAAGAGGTCAGCGGCAAGCATCAGAAACCCTTCGAGGGGCAGCTGGATTCTTTATGTGGCGGACCAGGGGAGGCCTGACATGTACCAGGTCGGGCAAGCGGTGTGCCAGCTGCTGCTAACTCGCCCGGGCCAGCAGGCCTACTTCTTCTTCGAGCCATTCCTGAAGCTCGACCTGCTCGACCTGCGCGCGAGGGGCTACAACGTGGACCGGATCCTCAGGGCCAAGGCGGCCGAGGCGAGGATCGCGGAGGAGGAGAGGAGGAAGGCGCTCGAGGCGGAGCAGCAGCGCATCAGGGAGAGGGAGCAGGAATGGCAGAGGCAGGGCCAGGGCGAGGGTGTCGCTGCCGCGGCGGCGAGGCAGCAGCACCGTGCTAAGACGCCGGAGCCGGCGATGCCTGGCGCCTTCACCAATGACTCGCCCGACGAGAAGCATCCGCTCCACTCCCCTCCCTTACCTCCTCCCCATCCAACGCAGAGCCAGACGAGGAGAGGGAAGGGCCTCTTCTCGAACCTCTCGAAGCGGCTTGGGTTCGAAAGGGACGAGGAGAGCGATAGGCAACTGCAAAGCTTCCTCGGCGGAATGGGAGGGAGGCAGAACCAACAAGAACAGCTTCCTCCGGCCCCTGGGCCCTCTCCGAGCGGCAACAGCGGCAACAGCACTAAGGGCCAGGAGCCCAAGGACGAAGGGCGGGTGACCTCGCCCGCGGTGGTGCAGCAGAACCTCCTGAACGCCATCAAGTCGACGCGGGCGCACGACTCGCAGACGCTCTTCTCGCCGCCGCACACAGAGGAGGTGAAGGAGCAGGCGACGTACTGCGACAGCCGCGCAGCTCACGACCTCGAGTTCGCAGCCGAGGCCCCCGGCGGGATGCGCGTTTTCGTTGTGAGGGACCTGGCGGCCGAGACGGGTAAGTTCCTCACCTCGAACGGGGCCGGGATCAGGTCCTTTGAGGGGGTCCTCAGGGACGTCGGCGCCGTCTACGGGCTCGCCCCCGCGGTGCTGCACATGTTCTACGATGGCAAGGGGGGAACCATCGCCTTCAACAGCAGCGGGAGCGTGTTCTGCAACCTTAGGTTCTTTTTGCAGCTGCACGCGGGCCGCTTGACAGCCGGCTCCCCCGCCGAGGCGGCTGAGGGGAGGGTCGAGGCCACGACGTGGTGGTGGGTTGTGCTTGCGCATGAGTTGGCTCACAATCTTGTGAAGACGCACAATTCTGATCATAGTTATTATACGTGAGTGGTTCTTCTCTTTTTTTTCCCCTCCTGCCCGAAGAAGACGGAGAAAGAGACGGGGCAGGAGAGGAGGAGGAGGAGGATGGATGGATGGATCTTTGCCAGAGACTGGGCTGCTAACTCTCTCTCTCTCTCTCTCGTCTGAATCACAGTGAATCGTTCATCCAGCAGTTCTTCCCCAAGATGATGGCGATGGCTGCGGCCTGGTCCCCGCCGTCGACGGGAACTCCCTCGGAGCCGACGACAGCAGCAGCGACAGCAGCCATGCCATCTATGCCCCCTGGAAGAGGGGATTCTCTGGCCCCGCCACCGGCGTATAGTCGCTGAGACAGCGGTCGGTGCGAGAGCGCAACCCCAGGAGCGATGATTCTACAGGAATGGAAATCTACCTTGCCAGGAAGTTCGAACATTTCTGGTCTCCGGAATAGACAGGCTACTTACTGCCTTTTTTCTCTTGCTTTTGCCCCTTCCTTTTTGGTTTAAAGCATTATTGGGCGACTCTTTCTAAGTATTCCTATATTTTTATTTTTGGAGGTCTGGTCGGTTCCTACGTCGGCATCAACAGGCGAAGAAACGCACCATAGAGACAGACGGACTGAGCATTGCATACATGTCTGGAGAACAGAGGAGCTTAGGTGTGTCTTTTGAACTCATTATTACGATACAGAAGCATTGTTAGTTGTTTATGTGGCTGGGTGGGAGCCTCACCCCCATTTTCGCACTTTTCTCCCCCCCTTTTTCTACCTTGGCTGGCTTGGTGTTCGGGTAGAATTGCCTAGGATGGTGATGACTTTGCATACAATATGCTATCTCAATGGACGCATGTGCGTGAACCTGAGGGCTCTACCTCGTGACAGCCATGGAGCTTGTGAATGGCTTTTCCGCGCTCCTTCTTTCTTCCTCTGTGGGACCCAGTATCATAGGTGTTTTGATGATAGCAGACAGTGGCAACTCCCTTAATTCGTGGGTTGCCTCCCTACTGACTGCTGAGAACAAGAAATGTATAAGGCAACCTGGACCCATTTGGCATTGCTGAGAAGTGAAGTTGCTGCTGATTCGACACCATCTCCGTCTGGTATCATCGATAGCCTCTGTATTGCACTAGACATGGGACCACCGGGTGGCGAGGAGGGTCGCAGATCCCTACAATTGGTATCGCGGGGGCTGGTTGGTGCTGGGCAAATTTGGTTGGTTTCCGTTGGCTGCATAATGGTGAGAGGGCTGAGGCTGAGGGATACCTATTCCCTCCTTGCTGCCTGTCTTCCCTCAGTAGCCTACTTACCGATGAGTCAAACTGCATGCATCAATGACAGCCAACTTCGCATATTATCGTTGCGCAGTTGCTCAAAGCTTACTTTCATCTGCGGAGGCCTAGATCAAAATATCTTCAATGTAACCCCCGGCGCATCCTACGTACCTAGACCGACTAGATAGAGTTGAGTATCACGAGTTGGCGTCGTTGGAAAGAACGCGGACTACCTACCTAGTCAACGCGTGCACAAAGATGACGAATGCAGCTCTCCGTCCAGATCGATGCTAGTGAAATGCTCCGAGGCAACAATGTCGACTAGATGCTTCTTGATGCAAAACACAGAGCGGATACCACCGATTTCAGTACCCGAAACTAGGTGCTGTCTAGGTGCTGAGGGAAGTCTTTTTAAGCGTTATCCAGGCCCGGCGACTCTGTCTTCCCCCCCCCTCTCTCCTTCCCCTCTCTCCTTCCTCTCTTTCCTTCCTCTCTTTCCTTCCTCTCCACCACAGCAATAGTGAGGCTGAAAATGAATTTGCCACTGAAGAACCATCCGGGGCGTTTCCAAAGGTACCCAGGTTACCTAGCCGCTGAGGCTCCAGATATAGCATCCCATTAACTCTCATTCATCGGCCTCATATCTAGCCACCGCACGCTTATACATACGCAGTTGGTCACAGCCCTGCATGATCGGGGTATTTAGGCACACTCCAAGGCACCGATGTCATCCCACCATTCTGAGTTGTTTTTCTGTCGCCCATCAACCAAGTTCCATGCATCCTGTTGCGGGGCGCCACATCAACCGCGCCTTAATTCTCAAGAAATCACAACCTCCAGACCATGTGCCGCCAGCCCTTCAGTGACCCAATGTCCATGGCATGGTGCCCTTACATATGCCGCCGGGCCTAGACGGAAGACGCGACGGAGGATTCGGCTGTGGTCTGAGGGCAGACTTAGGGTATAGGTTTTGCTGATGTATACATGAATAAAAAAACAAGACAAAAAAGAAGAAATAAATTGCAGTCCACAAGTTCGAAACCCCCCCTCTCTCCTTCTTTCTCTTTCCTGAATTGCAAGGCCACAGCCATTTCGCGGCGGACTCCTTTCTTCGTCTTCTTCTTTTTCTTCTTCTTCTTCTCTTTTCTTTTGAGCTCCCATCCCACAAGAGCAAGACTTCTACTTTGTATACTGGAACATCCCCAGGTCCATTATCAATGGATTTCAGTTCCATCATCAACTCGGGGTTGCCCTCGTTGGCCTCCAATATGACGGCGGTATTGGGCAGCCACAACTCATCAGCAGGTGGCCTGGAGAGTCTTATGTCCTTTCTCGTCGGCTTTAACCCTTTGATGAGGACCTTCATGGAGGGCTACCAGCTGTTCGGGAGCCACATCGGCATCGACCCGGGCCTCATCATCTTCTTCGCGGGGATCATGTGGACGCTGAAGCGGCTCCGCGAGATGTCTAGGGAGCTGTACGCCACCGCGCACGGCTTCTTCGAGAGGAACTTCATGTCCAGCATCTGCCTCAAGGAGGATCAGGACATGTACGACTTCATGATAGAGTGGCTGGGCGACCAGGAGAAGACCAGGACCTCGCGCTACCTCATGGTGAAGGGGGCGGCTTCGTGGGACAGCGACGACGAGGACGATGGCTCTGACTGTGGCTCTGACGACGGCGGTGACGAATCATCTGTCTCGACCACTCGCACTGCCGAGGGGTACGATGGTTACCTCAACTTTGCCATGCAAGGCACCAACGCTGTAAGCTCGTCTCTCTCTCTCTCTCTCTCTCTCTCTCTCTCTCTCTCTCTCTCTCTCTCTCTCTCTCTCTCTCTCTCTCTCTCTCTCTCTCTCTCTCTCTCTCTGGTCTCTAGACTAGAAGGGCAAGCAACTGTACAGTTCCCACTTCAACCCCATGTCGCTTGACGCCCGACTAAGCCATCTGATGTCACATCTAACACCCATGCCCATGCCCATGCCCAGCCCATCCGATACATACCCGCCGCCAGCTCGCACAGCTTCTGGTTCGAGGGCCGGTACTTCACCCTGTTCCGCGAGAGGGAGGCCAACGCCTGGGACGAGAGGGCCCAGCGGCGGGGCTACGCGCGCGACCCGGAGGTCATGACTGTCTCGTGCTTCGGCTGGTCCGCCGACCCGGTCAAGCGGCTGCTGCGGCACGCGCGGGCGGCGCACCACAAGCGGAGCGACATGCGGACGACGATCCACCGGACCGGGTTCCGGGACCTGGGGGGCGGCTTCGGCGGGGGCGGCCGACCGAGCTGGGCCGAGGTCACGCGGCGTCCGGCGCGGCCCATGCGGACCGTGGTGCTGGACCGGGCGCAGAAGCGGGCCCTGCTCGACGACGTCAACGAGTACCTCCACCCGGCCACGCAGCGGTGGTACGCCAACAGGGGGATCCCGCTCCGGAGGGGTTACCTGTTCCACGGGCCACCGGGCACGGGCAAGACCTCGCTCAGCTTCGCCATCGCGGGGGTCTTCGGGCTCGACATCTTCGTCGTCAGCCTGCTGGAGCCGAGCGTCACGGAGCAGGCCCTTTGCAGCCTATTCACCAGGCTGCCGCGCCGGTGCGTCGTGCTCCTCGAGGACATCGACACCGCCGGCATGACGAGGCCTGGTGGGGGAGGAGGAGGAGGAGGAGGAGGGGGTCAGGTTGACGGTGTGGGTGGCGGCGGCGTGGTGAGGGCTAATAGGAGTAGTAGTAGCAGCAGGAGCAGCAGTTGTAGTAGTGAAGACGGAAACACCGACGCCGGCGCCGACAGTAGCGGTGGTGTTGGTCGTAGTAGCGAGAAGGCGGGGGATGATGCCGTGGGCGAGGCTACCCCGCCGGCAAAGCAGAACAACAACGACAGCAACAACAAAAAAAGCAGCAGCAACTCCGGCGGCGGTGCTCCTGCTGTTGCTCCTGCTGCTGCTCCTGCTCCTGCTGCTCCTGCTGCTCCAGCGGGAACCGGCAGGGGCGGCATCTCCCTGTCGGGCCTCCTGAACGCCATCGACGGAGTGGCGGCCCACGAGGGCAGGGTGCTCATCATGACGACGAACAAGCCGGACACGCTGGACGAGGCGCTCATCAGGCCCGGCAGGGTGGACTTCCAGGTCGCCTTCACCAACGCGACGGCCGAGCAGGCCGGGCAGCTGTTCGAGCGCATGTACGAGGCCGACGGGGACATGGAGCACGGCGCGGACGACGACAAGCCGGGCGGAGGCGGAGGAGGAGGACCCGGAGGAGGGAGGGGAGACGATCGGGGGGTGGGTGCTGGGAACGCGGAGGTTGCCAAGAAAGGTGGCACGATGATGACGACGATGCCCAACCGCGGGAAGGAGCCCGCTGCCGCCCCGGCGGAGCTCAAGCGCATCGCGGCCGCCTTCGCCTCGCACATCCCCAACGGCGCCTTCTCCCCGGCCGAGATCCAGGGGTTCCTGCTCAAGCGGAAAGGGCAGCCCCGGAGGGCGCTGAGGGAGGTCCCCAAGTGGGTCGAGGCCACGGTTGAGCAGAAGAGCAGCAGGACCAGGGTTATTCAGGTGCAGTGAAGGGCGAGCGAGGCGCCATCTAGTTGGGTGGGTGCTATCTACCTAGATGCTATCTACCTAGGTGCTATCGGACTGAGCTTGGGTGGATAAAGATGGAGAACAATGGAGGTGCATACCTTTTGATGTTCTGTGTGCAGTGCCCTTAGACTTTGACATTGCGCACGTGGCCAGATAGGTGTTGATAGATAAATAGATAGATGCCCACATAGGCACATACTCTAGGTAGGGTATGCAACGCGCTAGCCCGACCTCTGGTCTGAACTAATACTCCTCGGCGCTACTGAAGCCCTCCTCGTCTTCATAGCCCCGTGCAAACTCGTCGCCAGCTTTGTTGTCGTAGCGCTTGTTTGGCCTGCCACCACCGTCATCGCTCATGAACCCGTCCTCGTCCTCATCAGCCTCTTCGTCGTAGTCTCCTCCGCCATGACCGCCTAAGAGACCAGGTGACACGGCGAATCGGACTCGAGACGTATCCTTAGGAGGGAGCCTCATGTGGACGGGCGGACTTGACGCCTGGCCGGCTGATGCATCTTCGTAGTCCTGCTCGTCATCATCATCATCTTCTTCTTCGTCATCGTCTCCATCTTCCTCCTCTTCATCTTCTTCCTCCCCCTCTTCATTCTCTTCCTCTTCCTCCGCCTCCTCCTCTTCTTCTTCCTCGTCTTCTTCTTCGTCATCTTGGTTGATCACGTCCTCCACCGAGGGCATGGCCCTCTCGTTGGCCGTCCCGGACGCCGCGGGGCCGACTAGGTTGCCTTCTTGGACTAGAAGTGGGATCCTATATGAGCTTCCATGGGCTCTCTTCTTCCTGCTCCTCAGGGTTTGCCGGAACCGGCTCTGCTCCCTACCCCTAATCACGGCGAGCTCCCCATCCGTGAGGCCCAGGTCGGGGAGGGGCACGTTGATGTGCGTGTGCCTGATGCCGCCGGTCCCCGCAATGAGCTGCTGCTGCTGGCTGTTGTTGATGCCGCTGTTGTAGGGGGCGGCCGTGGCGGCCGGGATGGTCCCCGTCGTCGGGCCCGGCTCCGGGGTGCCGTCCTCCGTGGTCAGCGTGGCCGCGAAGTCGGCGTCCGTCAGCACGCGGCCAAAGGTGATGGCGAGCATCTTGCACTTCATGATCGCCCGGGCCTTGGCCCAGAGGCCCTTGTGGTACCAACCGCTCCCGGCATCGTCGCACTCGGGCCGAACAGTAGCGCCTTGGAACAGCTCGGCCAGCAGCCTGTCAGTGATGTCGCAGACCTGCCAAACTTTGCCGTCTGTGACGAAGGACTCGCCGTCGAAGATGTGGCTGTTTGAGTGAGGAGCAGCCCCCGTGTTGGCTCCCGTGCCGTTGCTCGTCCCGGCCGCCGAGGCAGACGTCGATGGGGCGGGGGCGGGGGCGGACGCTGTGGCGGCGACTCTCCTATAGACACCGTCTGATTTGCGAACCGAACTCCAAGGCTGGTTTGAACCGGCAGTGCCCACGGTCGCACGGCGAGTCTTGAACATGAGCGTCTGGTAGATGCGATTGCAGGGATCTTTGCGGGGATCCAAACCATAGGGGACGATGGCGTCTCGCCAAGGACCGCCCTTGAACTGGTATGAGACGTAGGGGATCGCCGTCTTGATGATGTTATCGGAGAAGTCATAACCCGGTAAGCCCATCAGGTGGTTCGTCAGGGAGCGCCTCGTCCAGATAGGGCGAAGCTCGAAGGCCCTGCGCATCTCATCCACCACGGCGGCCATCTGCGGATCACTCAGATCCGGCGAGCGGGATGGCGCCGTCGGGGCCGGATACTTGTTGTGGGGGATGAAGTAGCCCGCCGACCGGTGGCGTGCCGTCACGTTGACGATTTTGGAGCCGCCTTCGACAATGCGGACATACGGGTTCTGCGCAAAGCCGTAGTGGAAGGGGAGGGTCATGTGACTGAACGAGGGCGGGGGGATGACTTCGACGTTGGGTGGCTCTGCCGTCCCAGGCTTGAAGGCGAACTGGCGCATTTTTGAGACTGGATAGAACCGCATAGGTTGCGAGTTAGCCTCTCGGCCCGTGATGATCTGTGGAGATACATATATCCAGGGGGTTGAATGGCGTAACTGCCTTATGGCTGGGAAAACTTACCATCGCCAGGGAGAACATTGTCCACCACGCTCTTCATGAATGGTGAGTTGACTGTCGATGATTGGAAATCGACAAGGCCTGTTTTATCATTATTTATAATTCCGAAGTCTGTTAGCGCAGTATACAAAGGCGAGAGGGGGGCCGAAGCTATATATGGCACATGGACAGCCTGCTTCCCACTTGCCTCGAAATCGGTGTGTGTTTTTCACCAGCCCAACCGCCTCTACCTCATACTTCCCCACGTTGTCTTGCAGTTTTCGTCTGAGAACCCTGGCGTCGTCCAGCCTCGAGTGCGAGAGAAGCTGCGACCCTTCAGCACTTTCAGCAGGGTTGAGGCCGGCGTCCTTTGGCTCAGGCTCAGGGTCCTGCCAGGGGCCGTCGGTGCCTCTCTTGCGCTTCCTCCCTGTCCTCTTGGGGACTACGATCTTAAGGAGAACGTTGTGAGATGGGGCGTTATGAGAGATGATGGGCCGGACAACGGGGTTGTCGTAGCGGAGATACAAGGGCACTGATAGTTGAGCACTCTCATGGTCCAGGATCTAAGGGGCGGTGGATGACTCTTGTCAGCAATTCTTGGCGCACGGCTATGATCTGAGGAGAATCGAAAGGGACAAGGGGACGCACTGTTTGAAAGTTGAAATTATTCCCGAACGTTTTGAAGGCCTTGTCAATATCTTTTACAACCATCGGGTGTTCAACGGCAGAGATTGTCCGCGCCGGGATTTGATAGCTAGGTGCCTCCTGAGCGCTCTGGAGAGAGGAAAGCCTTCTCGAGCGGTCGTCTTCCTCTCCCTCAGACATCATGATGAGCCTTCGGAGCCTCAAGAGCAAAGTTCCTCCTGACTGAAGACCGACTGCTTCGATGGTCTCTCATTGCTCAAGCGGCTGCGCTCGGCCATTTACGTCTCAAGTTTCAAATCTCATGAGAGTCTTGGAACCGGCGCCTCTCAAGATATCAGTGATTGTCCCAGAACAGGCTGCAGCTTTCAGCCGGGTCCCTGCTATCTGCAGCCTCGAAGGCTTCTAGTTGTTCCTCGTCCCGCTGTATTGTTTGCGTACAATGGTTGTGAATCAGAGGAGGAGCCTTCAGTTGAGGCTATGGCTTGTAGGTGTGGTTGCAGCATGCACTTGTGCGGCTAAGTGTGTGCCATCCGGTCAGATGCTACCAATTAAGGCATGAAGAAATGCACTAAATAAAGATTGTGTTGCCTTCCTCAAATCGCTTACGTAGGTAGGTAGTATGGCCTCAACAACGATGGTTATGCGCACGGACCGTTGATTCTCTCTCTCAATAGCATCGACGGGTGACTCGAGAACGTAAGTAGGCAGTTACGATTAAATACCAGTTCTCTTAACAGTGAATCAAGCTCTGCTTGGAAAATTTGGAAGGATTTATGAGCTCCTGTTAGCACTTGTGTTTTAGGGTTACAAGGAGCCCGTGCTGCTGCTCGGTGCCCACCGCCTCCAGCGATTCACACAGTGCGATTCCACCTGTTAGGTGTCTAACCTACCTGACCTCTTAAATCTCGGCGGCATCATCATCACTGATCAGGTTTGAATGCCTCCATCAGAGCCTTCTCTGGATCGAGATTGAGAAACCTAGTACACGGGCGCGCAGGCAGTATTCTTTGTCGTCGTTCTAATCGACCCAGGTACATTTGATTATCCCCCTATTCCGTCATACGCTCGCTTCCCGACAGCCGTCCTCAGGTTATCGCCTTCGTACGCCTCGGTGCCGTGGGTTATCTATCCGTTTCACCGCTCAAGTCGGAGGCAAGCCAAACAGCGGGCAGTGCAGCAACTTGAGGCTTGAAGATTGGCTGGAGGCTCGATTCGGATGCCGCGTCTCATCAATTGGGGCCCGCAAAGCGCAATCATTGAACTGTCCCCTGCCGGGCCTCTACCTAGCCTCCTACTATCACTACGGTAGTGGCGGTACAACACTACCTAGACTTTCAGCAAGAGGGGGAGGAGAAGAAAAAAAAGAACACCACACACAAGGAGCAACGACCAGCACTGCAACACGGGGTGACGCCAGCTGGCTCTTTTATGAAGTCTTTGGTGGCTCCTGTTCAAGCCAATGTTTTCCAAACTGAAGCGCGAGGTCTGTCCCTTTTGATCACCTGTCGTTCTCTGATACCATACCTACCGCCTACCTATCCAACATCCACCCCTACCTACGTGCATACCTACCTTGCCAACCCGCGTACCTCGCAATCACCTACCCACGCTCCCGAATCCCATTCCACCATTCCTCCGCCCAGCACCCTGTATGTGCGACTACACCTCTACAATTTCTCGTGTGTGTTGTGGGTTCTCTCCTCTGCACCAACTCGCTCCCATCTTTTCTTCCGTGGATGATATCTGGCGTCTACTTCCCAAGAGGATTGCCGCGCCATCTTCTCACTGAATTGGCCTGTATTCCTGTGGAGACAGCACCAATCCGCTGGGGTTTTCCATTGGAGCGCGCACGCGCTTGCTGTCTCTTTACCCCCCTCTCCTGGCCCCATTTCCCATAACCCGTTGCCCATTTGGCCTGCTGGGCACCTAGCTTGGACCTGCAGCAAGGGCTCGCTCTCTCCTCTACCTGCAGCCTTCAGCCTTTACAACAAAACACCCAGACAGGAGCAACAGCAATCACTCCTCTCCTCCAATTGTCTGATCTCCCTTCAACTGGTCCCGAACCGTCTCCCTTGATTCATGAAACCCGATCTCTTTTCTTGGGATAGCTTCGCGCACCTTTGATCCTGCAGGCCACCCCACTCTGACCCAGCTGGCGACGTGCACGACCGACCACCCCTCATCCAACAGCACCCCAACGAAACTATCCCCGTGGGCGAACCTTCGAGATGAAGCGCTTCAGCCAGAGAGTTGTTAGTAACAGACGTTGTGATGCCATTCGAGTCTATGCCATCTGACCTCCCGGGCCTATCCTTTCCCTCGGCCTCGAATGTTCTTCAGGGTCTACTTTGCCCGTTCAAGAACTTAAAAGTCCTCGCCTACTGACAGCGTCTCTGCTCCCTAGCTCTCGCGCGGCAAGGACCCGAATAAGTCTTCGAAAAAGAATAAAGACTCGAAGGACGGCACCTCATCGCCATCATCCGCCGGTACATCCAGAGACGGCTCGAACCAGTCCCCTAATCTCACACCTTCCTCCTCAACCTCGACCCTTAATGACCCCAGAAACAAGCCGCTGCCACCCAACAATGCCGGGTCACAGCATGCCGACGCCCCCGTAGCCGGCGCATCGGGTCAGATAAACCAGAACCCGGGTGTGCCAGACAGATTCGGGCTTATGGGAGGTCCCTCACAAGCGTCGAATGGAGGGAGCACACCTGTGCGACACGGACAACTGCCGCCGACCGTCATAATCAGTCCCAGCAGCGCACCGGTAGGGCGCCTCTCCATCACACAAGATAGACAGAAAAATCCAGGATGTCGCAATGCTAACCGGACCACCGACTGCGAATAGCACGTTCCCCCTCCTGGAGCTGCCGAAACGATGCCGCACGATCTTGCGCCGCCCAAGGCTGGGCAGAAGTCTCTTGTATTCGACCGCCTCCAGCAGATGCCCAAGGATGTGCCTGAGGGGCTTCGAACGCCCAAGCGACAGCACTCGTCCCGCTTTGACATATCGGTGCACCGCGAGCTCGAGAAGCTCCCCGGCTTCCACGAGGTGCCGCCCAACCGGAGGCAGGAGCTCTTCATGCAAAAGATCGACCAGTGCAATGTCATCTTCGACTTTAACGACGCGAGCGGTGACATCAAGCCCAAGGAGATCAAGCGGCTAGCCCTGCATGAACTTCTCGACTATGTCGCGAACAACCGCCAGGTCATCACGGAGCCGATGTACCCGAGGGTCGTCGACATGTTTGCCAAGAATCTGTTCCGCCAGATCCCCCCCCCCATGAACCCCCAGGGCGAGGCATTCGATCCCGAAGAGGATGAGCCCGTCCTGGAGCCGGCATGGCCCCACATCCAGGTCGTGTACGAGTTCTTCCTCCGGTTCATCGAGAGCCAGGACTTCAACACGAACATCGCCAAGGCCTACATCGACCACGGCTTCGTGCTGCAGCTGCTCGAGCTGTTCGACTCAGAGGACCCGCGCGAGCGCGACTTCCTCAAGACCACCCTGCACCGCATCTACGGCAAGTTCCTCAACCTCCGCTCTTTCATCCGGCGCTCCATCAACAATGTGTTCTTCCAGTTCACTTACGAGACGGAGCGGTTCAACGGGATTGCCGAGCTTCTTGAGATCCTGGGCTCCATTATCAATGGATTTGCCCTGCCTCTGAAAGAGGAGCACAAGCTCTTCCTCACCAGGGTTCTGATACCCCTGCACAAGGTCAAGAGTCTGAGCATGTATCACCCTCAGCTCGCCTACTGCATCGTGCAGTTCCTGGAGAAGGATGCGTCCTTGACCGAAGAAGTGGGTTTCCGTCCAAATGGCCCCGTTAATGAGAAGCGGCCAGGATCTTACACCCCCCCTCTGGCCTTGGCGCTGGGATGATGCTAACCCGAATCTCAGGTGGTGTTGGGTCTCCTGCGGTACTGGCCCAAGGTCAACAGCACGAAGGAGGTTATGTTCCTCAATGAGGTCGAGGACATCTTCGAGGTGATGGATCCCGCCGAATTCGCCAAAGTCCAGGAGCCGCTGTTCCACCAGTTGGCCAAATCTGTGGCCAGCCCGCACTTCCAGGTTGCGGAACGGGCGCTCTACTTCTGGAACAACGAGTACTTCTGCAACCTCGTGAGCGATAACGTGGAGATAATCCTGCCGATCATGTTTGCGCCGCTCTATGAGAACTCTAAGGGGCACTGGAACAGGTATGTCGACATTCCGTCTTTGTGTGGACACCCAAGAGAGAGGCCCGACGATGGCGAATCGTTGGTGCATGACACTGACAAGCAACAGGACAATCCATGGCATGGTATATAATGCTATGAAACTTTTCATGGAAATAAATCCGCAGCTCTTTGACGATTGCTCTCACGAGTACACGGAACAGCAGAATAGTGCGGCGGAGAGGGAGGCCATGCGGGAGAGGAAGTGGGCAGCAATCGCGGACCAGGCAAACAGGAGGAAGTCCAACGGTGTCTCGGACAAGGCTGGCGGCGCGGCTGCCAGGTCCCACGCGAACGCTCTGCCGCGACTGGACGAGGTCGACACTGCCGAAGACAACCAGAAGAGGCTGGACTCGCTTAAGCTGCAAGACGGCAGGGGTGATCGACGGCCGGCTGTCCACGAGAGGCAAAACTCGTTTGGCTCCAACAGAAGCCAGCGATGATTTTGATCCCATTGTACGACATTCCGCTCCTGCAGCGTTGCCCGTCCAGCGTAACAATTCTTCACACACCCGGGGCCCAACTTTGGATCACCTCAACATCCTCGTATAGACTTTCCTTTCTCATCTCAAGTTCTCCGGCCGGCTGCTTCCCCTCGTTCGTCAACTGCCTCGGATCTCAGTTATAGGGGGCCAGCTTCTCTCCCTCCAACAAAGCTTGCTGGAGCAGAAACACTTTTGGAAGGGCGCTGCGGTGATCCATTGGAGACGGCTCCGTTGGTCCTGACCACGGGCTCGATTCTGGATAGGATCTTCCCGGCCTTGGAGATCTATGCAGGGACTCGATTCGAGGCTCGAATTACCCCCGACCAGGGCTAGATGCCGCAGTCTCTGCCACTGTCATTCTATATTGTTGGAGTATCACGACGAGCAGGCACTATCACGAGAAGGTAATGGACGTCGAAGCAAATCCGCAGATTGGGCCGGCCGCCAGGACAGATTCACGAGTGGCACGAGATGGATTTACGACCTCACAGGCGTCCAAATGGGGCAAGCCCCAAGGGAGGGGGATTTTCATGTTTTGTTCGCCTTTGTGCCGAGAAAAGGCCCATGGGACCCTTGTCGTTCGCGGCCTGTTGCTGCGGTGGGAGCGGTCCAGAAAGAAGGACAAAATCGGGTCACCCTGACTTTTCTTTACACTACCTCCCGGTCCTCCTCCACCAAGCCAACTGAACAGAAGATCTCTTATCGTCCGTTGCGGGGGAGCCTTTCGCTTCTTCGCACTCTCATCTCTATTTACAACCGGAGTCCAATCTTTCCTTCTTTCCTTTCTTTCTCATTCATCCCATGTTATTGCGAGCCGAAATTTGGTCAAGACGAAAAGGGCGTCAAAAGGTCTGGAATCCTGTCTCTGTGTGAGTGGTGTGTGCGTGTGGGCTTGTTGTCGTCTTATTCGTTCGTATTTTTTTTGTCATGCACTATCATCACAACTACTACTATGACTGCCTGCAATAAATTTGGGCGGAAAATCGAGTCGTGTCTCTTCTTGACGAATAAAAGGGCATGTTGACCGTTGCCATGATATGGCACAGTGAACGAATCATTGTGTTTCGACTAGGGCGGGAAACTCACTGAAGCCGGAGCCCTAACGCTCTTCCCTGTTGCGGACTGAAGTTTGGAGAGTGCACACATGCCGACACGTCATTCAGCTTAGGTATCTATGTAAAGCGAGACGGATAACACCCCGATGCTGATGTTAGATCCTCCGACTCACCCATAAACCTATACGATACGTACGACACAAAGAGAAGTTATCATCACCAGCCACCACGCGCGCCACCCCGCCCTCCGCCTCCACCTCCACCACGGAATCCACCACCCCATCCGCCTCCATTGCCCACCCCACTCCCATTCCCCACTCCCCCACGGTCGAAGGGAGGAAAGTTTCCGTGCTGGCCGGGCGGCGGTTGCGGGTGCTGTTGTTGCTGCTGCTGCTGCTGCGGGCCACCAAGCCATGGGTTCATTGGCCAGGCACCTGGCTGTTGCTGCGGGCCACCCTGCTGGTGGTGGTGTTGTTGTTGCTGCTGCTGCGGCGGCGGCGGGGGAGGGAACCAGCCTTGCTGGGGAATATGAGGCGGCGGCGGGTGGCTGTGCTGGTGGTGATTGCCGAAGGGGGGAGGAGGAATGGGAGGCGGAGGGACGGGCCACTGGTTATGAAACCCCGGCAGGTGGGGCATCATTGGCAGGGGCGGCGGTGGGACAGGGAAGGGGAAGTGTGGCGGCAGGGCGGCAGGCGGCGGGTGAGGCAGATTGAAGGGCGGCAGCAGCGGCGCGGGCAGGTTCGGGTCGCCACCACCACCGGAAGCGTGGTGCGGGGGCGACGCTGGCGGCGGTGAGTACCCGGGGGAGTGCGACGGGGACCGACCTCCCCCGCCGAACCCCTCCCTCGGGCTGTCCGGCGACCGCGACGACCCCCGCCTCCTGTAGCCCTGGCTGCGAGACCTCGAGCGGGAGGGCGAATAGCCGCGCGACTGGTGGTCGCGGCCGCGGTCGCCGCGGTCGTCGCCGGAGCCATCATCGTTGTTGACATCGTAGCCTCCTCGATTGTGGCTCCTGGCCCGGGAGCGGCTGCGGCTGCGGCTGCCCGAGGGCGACATGCGGCGGCGCTTGAAGGTCGGGGGTCGGGAGGAGCCACTTCTGCTCCCGTCCCTGCTTCTGTCCCTCCTTCCCCTACTTCTGGAGCCGCCATCGCCGTCGCGGCTTGAGCTGCCGCCGATGCTGCGTCGCCTCCGGCTCCAGCTGCGCGAGCGGCTCCGGCTGCCACCGCCGCCCTTGGAGTTGCGTCCCGCCGCGCCTGCGCGTCCGCCTGCAGACTCGCGGTCAGACTCGCGGCCCGGGCCCCGGCCCCGGTGCCGCGCCTTCATCTTGTCGCAGAAGGCGCGCGACCAGCCGTAGTACGTGTCGCCGTCCAGGACCTCGCCCGTGATCTCGTCCAGCTCGACGCGCTGGCCCATCTGGTCCATGTCGACCGAAGGGTCGTCCGCTGCCGCGGCGACGGACGAGAGCGAGGCGTCGCCGCCACAGCCGACGGCGCTGCTGCTGCTACCTTTGGCGTACATGCGATCCACGGCCGAGAGCAGGTTCTTGACCGCCTCGACGAGGGACTTGTCTGCGGGGCCGGGGGCCAGCTGGAGCGGCTTGATCAGGGAAGGGTTCATGGGCCTGGTGGAGTTGGGCTCCAGGACGCGGAGCCAGTTGCCCGCCGGGAGGTCGTACCACGGGGTCGAGAGGTCCCCGTGCAGGGATGGCATGATGAAGGGGGGCTCCCTGTTGGGCTTTGCCGTTGCTTGTAGGTGGTGGTTGTGTGTGAGGGGCTGCCCGGTGGACTCATTGGCACTGTTGGCCTTGAACGCCGCTGCGGACTCGGCACCGCTGGCGACGGCTTCGCGGAGTTTCGTGAGTGTACCTGTTGACGGTAGGTATTTCTTCTGTTCCCATATCGAGATCAGGTCGTTGAGCTTCCCCCACTGCTTGGGTGACTTGGCAAAGGAGGCCGCGGATCTGAATAGCGCTGGAAGGCTGGGCTCCAGGCTAGCCGCAAAGGCTGATCCGTCGTCATCCTTCAGTCGGGTGCGGATGTGGTGAAGGACATCGCTGAGGATGTATAGCAGGTGTAGCCTCCTCCGCTTTGCCGAAGGCTTCTGTGGCTCCGAGGCAGGCGCTCCGTCCTCGAACGAGTTGGCCAACGCGACGAAGTACTTGCCCAGCGCGGCCGTCCGGGCCGGGGATTGAATGAGGTGCTGTAGAACCCACTGCTTGCATCTCTATTGTCGGGGCGGCGAGACAGATTTATCATAGAGGAGAAACATGATTTTAGCAGCGCGTCTTTCCCCAGAGGTAGGCTCCCCTTCCATCATCATCATAATTATCATGTGCGTGTGTGTTTCCAAACCTGAACGTTGGTTCGCGAGCACCGGGCGGTGGTGGAGGCGAGCAGCGCGTGGAACTCCTCGATCTCCTCGGTCGAGCACGGCGCCGGGTCTGGCCGCAGAAGCCCGGCCGAGAAGGACGCCTTGGCTATGGCCAGCTGCGCCGACGCCGCCATGCCGGCAATGCGTCTCGATTCAGCCTCTAGGCAGGTAGGCAGTGATTCTGGCGGATGGAAAATGATGCGAAGAGAAGGGTAGCTCGGTAGGTAGTGGCGTGCGATGACCTATGTGTCTGCGAATCGTGTGTTGATACTGTTGTGGCGCTGAAGCTCCCCGCAAGCCAGCTCACTTGTGCTGAAGCGCAGCTTGAAGTCCGACCATGGATGTTAACGTCGGGCAAATTCAGCTGCCGTTGTGGGGCCACCAAGAGGACAGGCTTGCCTTGCATGGCATCAGGCTTTCAATAACAAACCCTCCAGTCCGAACGAATTGTTACGAAATGTGTTCAATGAATAATTATCAAACATCGTCGGTAAGTCACCAAGCTAGGGAGGCCTTTACTGGTATACCTACGTTTCTGTGCTGTGCTGCTTCCCTGAAGCAGTAGTTTGAGCAATTATATTTGCTCACCTGATTGAACCCCCAGCAGCGAAAGGGAAGCGTTCTGTGTTTGTACGAGTGACACCAACCCTAGGAGATGTGTGCATTGTGAAGTCTGACGACTTTAGTAGGCGCGACCTTCCCCAAGGTGTAAGGATACAATTACCGTAGGACGGGATGATATATTGTTGGTTGAGATAAACCTCACCAAAACTCATGTAATCCGCCGAATCAATACGTCAGCCCAACCAGCAAAACAGCTATCAATCAATTCAGCAGTGAAACCCAATCGGAGAGGAGAAGATGCCGAGCCTCGAATTCGTTTCTGAAGTCGTTGCGGCGAGTAATCATAGGGTGAGAGAACGTCCCCAAGGGCATTACGAAAACCTGTCACCCTTTGGACTCCTGAAGGGCACGCTCGCCTCGTACTTGCTTTTCTCCGCAACCCTCTGGCTCTCTGTAGCTGGCGCGTGCCTCGTCGGCGCAGGGTCCGAACTTGACTCTTGACTTGGCGAGCCCACTGTGTCCGTTCTCGCCGCTCCGTTCCCGTTCCCGTTTGCTGTGCTGCTCCCGCCGGCCATGGCCGCGGACGAGACGGGGTGGGCAGGCACGTTGGACGAGTGCTCGAGTGAGTCGATCATGGCCCGCTTGCGCTTCTGCGCATCCCAGCGCGACTGGCGGTCGGCGTTGATGCTCTTCTTCGCGAAGTAGTAGGCAGCTCCTCCGGCTGTTTCGGGGGCCTGTCAATATGTTTTTCTACCGCATAGAGGTAGTAGGTCTTGGGAATCCAAGCACAGGTTTGCGGTGGTGGGAGGGAGCGGACATACCAACACAGAGCGAGCCCCAGCCCAACCTGGTAAGGCGGGATTGTCAGTACCCGGGGCAGACCATGCCCTCATCCTGGTGGCGGCGGTGCGTACCAAAATGATTTGACCTTTTCTCAAGAACTGAGGTTAGCATGCATCCTGAAGGCGAGATTCACTAGCTAGTGTTGAAGAAGGGTCGGTCCTCACGGTGTTCATTGTGTGTCTGTGTGATGCGGTAGGATGCTAGGCAGGTCCAGTGTGGAAAGGAATTGCGACCGAGGAAACAGGGTGGCTGATAAGCTGAGGTCGGCAGTTAAGGTTGTGGTAGGGCGTGATATATCTTTGTCAATGGTGGCGAGCTTCTTCCCAGAAGCTCAGCGTCAACTCGAAACTTTTTCTTTGTCCTCTTTCCGTGACACCACTTTCCGGGATAGTTCGGGCTGAACTCCGGCGACGTGCTCCATCCGTACAGACACTTACCGCTGTGGATCACGGCGAATGACACGCATCACTCGCCTGCTGTGGCTTCTGCTTATCCGTAGTGTGGCGTCGGGGTCCAACCTACGGATGTAGGCAGGCCCACTTGGTCCTGTGCATGGATGATGGTTGGTCACGACCAGCCGTCAGGTCCCCGGGCGTTGGGACTTGGGACGAGTGGATGAAACGCCAGGATTGACCAAGTACCGACAGTCTTTGTCTGTTTCAAAGGACTCCCTTAATTCAATATGAATCTGCTCAACCAAAGCCCAACTCCGGCTTCCTACCTACTTTCGTATTGCCATCTGCCTGGCACCTTGATATTTTGAGAGAGGCATGCAAGATGAACGAGGTAAGATGGGGGGCATACGGAGGACACTCAACATGATCTCAACACCCACAGCCGGGGTGATGTGGTGGAGTAGGTAGCTTGAGTGGGACATCGCTGGTAACTACCTAGGTACCTACCTAACCTACTTACCTCATAGGTGGCTCTTGGGTTTTGGTATTTTCTACGCCGTGCTGCGCCTGAAGGTGGAGTGACGTAGGTAGAGGCCCTCTCGTACAGATACAGGCTCCACAGGCTTTCCCTGCAGGTTTGTACCTAAATGCAGAAACAAAGGGCGTAGATCGACGCTGGCAGTGCTGCGGTGTCTCAGCAAGGAGTGTATTCTTAATTAGGTACATGTACCTATGTGCCTAGGGACTACGTACTAGGTACGAACTGCCTCTGCGGTAACTGCCTGCTTCTTGTTGGACGTGAATAGTAGCCTAAACTCGCTTTCTCGTCCCTGCATGAGCTTCTATTAAAGGTTTGTGTTCTACGGAGTAGGTTCTAGACAGACTTTCAGACTTCCTGTGATCCGTGGAGATTCGCGGGTTTTCAATGCCCGTGCCGTTTACCAAGGTGCATGTGCATCGAATCTATTTGACGTTGTAGACCTCGCTAAGGCAGCTAAACAGGCCGACACCCAACCGCGTGGTCACACCTAAACTGCGGTGCTACCTTTTTCAACTGTGCATGCGGCTTCCGCCAGCTGCTCACCCGCCTGACCTACTTACCTAACCTACCTGCCAACCTACCAACCTACCGAGGGTACTACCTACCGGCGAGGTCAGGATCTCGTAGGTCCAGACAGTCCTCTCTTATTCCTCTTGCTCTTGCGCGGGCGTTTTGCTGAGGGTTGGCGCTCACTTCTGTTTTCGTACTTAGTGTGCATCCTTCGCTGACGACACAGTCGAGAGGAGACCGAAACCTCCACGCTATTTCCCTCCAACGGGCCGGGCAGAAAGTCCGGTTGTCGACTTCGGCTCCGCCACTCATTCACTCGCCGCTCGTACCTCAAAAGCGACGAAACGCTCTCTCAAATTGCTCGAAATCCTCTCTTCGCTCGTTCCCAGATTCGGCCAACTCGTCTTGCCGTTCATTCCATGGGCATGAAATCGTCTCCCGAAACTTTGAAAGCTTCCTTATTAAACTCTCTGGATGAGCGTTGGACGGCGACATCAAGGTGTGATGGGTACAGCGGCCCACAGCCGGAGCATCCTCCTATACTGTCACCATGGCTGCCCCAAGGAACAATGACGGGCCTGATGCCTCGTCCATTGTACGTGTTCCCCCCCTCCCCCTTCTTTCGTTCTGTGCCCTGTCCAGGACCCCCTCTGCTGACCTGGCTTGTCTGTACTGCCAGAAACCTGTCTCCTCCCTCAGGTCGCACTTTGAAAACATGAACAAGACGACCGACCAGCCGAGCGCCTCCACACCTTCTCCCGTTCGGACAACATCTCCGGCCCACATGCCCGAAAGACTGCGAGAGCTGACTTCGACATCCCACGAGTCGCACCCGGTGAATAGGGAGTTGAAGGCCAAGCCCAAGGGGTTCTCAAGCACATTGAATTTGGAATCCCCGCATCCCCCTCGCCTAGGGATACCTCCCCCCTTGAGCCCCCGCCCAATCTCCATTGGAGCTCCGTCACTGCTAGTCCAACCCCCGCAGTCACCCCCGAAAGGGAGAGCTCTGAACATAGCTGTGGGGGATCAGGTTAGCTACCTGAACGCTGAGTCAGCGGTAAAGATGGTGTCTCCCGTCACCCCTGGGCGGCAGTTCAAGATACCGAGCCGGCCACATACCCCGATTCTAGAACCCGGACGATCGCCGCGGCTGGCCCCATCTCAGCCGCCCTCTCCCCCTCCACCACGACGTTCGGCCGAGCTTAAGAGGGAGCGGGACCGTGAGAGGGATCGTGAGCGCGAGCAAGGCCCCAAGCCCCTTCCTCCTCCGATAAACCGGGCTGAGAAGCCGTCCCTAGTCTCAGCCCGGACCTCGTATTTCGGCGGTGATACACATAACCCTGGTGCGGCGGAATCCCGAAGTCGTATCGCAGACAAGAACTCGCCCTTCAGCAGCCCGCCCAGCAGCAACGGCAGCCTTGACGGAGACGTGCCTCCTACGTTGCCCGCCCGGCCGAGGCCCAAGCCGTCAGAGGGGCCTCAAGTTCAAAGGGCGCAGACAATACAGGTCGGCTTCGAGCCCCCACCTCTTCACCCGTCCATTGCCAACAGGCGAAGAGAGAGGGAGCACGAGATGAACGGGTCGGCTTCACGGACGGCCGCAGGCAACATGGCAAGAGGTCCTATCACACCCCAGGGCACTGGAGATCAGGGGCCGCCTCTGCCGAGCAGGCCCAAGACTGTTCTTGAGCAGCAGCCCGCAGTGCACAATGGCGGATACTCTACTATGAGGCCGCCTCCCAGACCGTCTGCTTCGACGAAACCGGGTTCCAGCACGGAGGATTTGGTATCTTCGGTGGCTCCGACGAAGAGGGTGGTGTCTACCCCAACAACACAGCACCCGCCACCACCAACAAGGACGCATGGCAGGTCAATGACTGTCGACAGGACGTCGAGCCGCGTTCCAGTGGAGTTCAGGGCTACGCCGATCCCCATCCCGGCTGTTCCCGAAACTGCTCCTGCGCCGGCAGCATCGTCAGCCAGGACAGAGCTCACGGCGGCGTATCCTGACTTCTCAAACACAAATAGGCGGCCGCCATATATCAAACAGGGCGTTCACGAGATCCACACCAAGTACGACAGTCGAATATTAGACGTTTGTGGGGAGCTGGTCTGCACCAGCGGTCACCTGACCAGGGTCTGGAGCTTGTTGGATGGCGAGCTCCTGATGAGCTTGGCGCATGGCGAGAACGTTAAGGCAACCGCCATCGCGTTCAAACCCGGCGCAAATGTCGACGAGGAAGGCGCAAGGCTGTGGATAGGAAACAATGTTGGAGAGCTTATGGAGGCGGATATTTTGACGCAGAGCATTGTGGCCAGTAAGCCAAGCGCCCACGGTCGTCATGAGATCATCAAAATCTACAGGCATTACAACGAACTCTGGACGCTGGACGACAGTGGCACGCTCAACGTGTGGGCGCCAGATGACAATGGGGAGCTCTCGCTAGCCGCCTCGGCCGACCAAACCTTCCGAGTGCCAAAAGGTCACACCTTCTCCATGGTGGTGGGCGACGAGCTATGGCACGCCACGGGCAAGGAGGTCAGGATTTTCTTGCCGACGATAGATGGGAAGAGCCAGTTTCAAGTCCTGATCCGGGCCCTGTACCAAGATCAGGCCGGGGAGGTCACATCCGGGACCATCCTGCCGTCGGAGCCTGACAAGGTCTTTCTCGGCCACGCGGATGGGAAGATCAGCGTGTACTCGAGGAGCGACTACTCGTGCCTTGGCCTCCTGAATCTCAGCTCCTTCAAGATCAACACGCTGGCAGGCGTGGGTGAAGACATCTGGGCCGGATTCAACTCTGGTAGGGTCTCTGTCTATGACATCTCGCAGACGCCATGGGTTGTGAAGAAGGACTGGCAGGCACACGACAACCCCATCGTCAAGATAATACCGGACCGGGCCAGTTTCTGGAAGCTGGAGCGGAGCCAGGTGGTCTCGCTCGGGGCAGACAACATGATTCGCTCGTGGGATGGCCTCCTGCAGGAGGACTGGCTCGAGGGCGAGATGCAGGCCAAGGACACGCAGTACAGCGACATGGAGCAGATCAAGGCCCTGATCATGACGTGGAATGCTGGCGCCTCGACGCCGCACAACCTGAGGTACAGCGAGAGCGACGCCGGCTTCATCCAGAACCTGCTGCAGTGCAGCGACTCCCCGGACATACTCGTTTTCGGCTTCCAGGAGCTTGTGGACCTGGAGGACAAGACGGCCACGGCGAAGCGGTTTCTCAAGGTGAAAAAGAAGGAGGGCTCGGACCAGGAGCGGATGAGCCACCAGTACCGGAACTGGAGGGACTTCCTGGTGCGCAGCCTAGACGACTTCATGCCCGGCCAGCTGTACCACCTGCTGCAGACGGCGCACATGGTTGGGCTCTTCACGTGCATCTTCGTCAAGGCGGACCTCCGAAACCGAATCCGCAACCTGAGCGCGGCGGAGGTGAAGCGTGGGATGGGTGGCCTGCACGGCAACAAGGGCGCCATCGTGGTGCGCTTCATGGTGGACGACACGTCGCTGTGCTTCGTCAACTGCCACCTGGCGGCGGGCCAGTCGCAGGCAGCAAGTCGGCACAACGACGTGGCGGCCATCGTGGAGGCGGCCATCCTGCCGGTGGAGCGCGACCCCAACATCCGCATCGACAGCTACGTGGGCGGCGGGGACGGCACCATGATCCTGGACCACGAGCTCTGCCTGCTCAACGGCGACCTGAACTACCGCATCGACACCATGTCGCGCGACACGGTGGTGACGGCGGTGAAGCAGGGCAACCTGGCCAAGCTGCTCGAGAGGGACCAGCTCCTGGTGGCCCGGCGCCGGAACCCGACCTTCAGGCTGCGCGCCTTCGACGAGATGGCCATCGGCTTCGCCCCGACCTACAAGTACGACGTCGGGACGGACAACTACGACACGTCGGAGAAGAAGCGGTCCCCCGCCTGGTGCGACCGCATCCTGCACAGGGGCTCCAGGGGCCGCATCACCCAGCTCGACTACCGCCGGCACGAGGTGCGCGTCTCGGACCACCGCCCCGTCAGCGGCCGGTTCCGGTTTGAGGTGAAGAGGATCGAGCCCAAGAGGAGGGCGGTCGCCTGGATGGAGTGCCAGCAGCGGTTTGAGGACAACAAGGCCAGGGTTGCTGGGGAGGAGAAGTACGTTTTGCCTGCCCCTGCCTTTGCCCCTGCCTGACCTGATAAAATGTTGGCTTGATCGATTCTTTGATTATAAGTATACTGACTGACATTATGTGTTGTAACTTGTCAACCGACAGGTTTTACTACCTCACCCACATAATCGGGTACGACGACTCTACCAGCCGCTCGCTGATCCGTGAGAGATCATCTCGGAAGGCTCATCGGAGCCCGAGTAGGAGCCGGGATGCGACTAGGGGTTAAACGGGTAGACGGGTAGACAGGCAGGCAGGCGACCTCGTTTAAACGTCTGGGTCAAATATATGGGCACGGGGAGGGTAACGTGATACTATGGCGGCGCATTAGTACGGGCCTTTCATGGCAGGCGTTGGAACACAATTGGTTTGTAAAATCAGAGCGGGAGGGACACATCTACCTCCCCGCAATGGGGTTTTTAAGGGGCATTTTCTGGGTTTCTGGGGTCGTTTTAGAGTGGGCTGGCTGCTTTCTGATGGACGGCCCTATTGGAGGCGGAGGAAGATAAAACAAACATATGGGGCTTTATTCCCCTGAAATTCTTGCCTCCCCCGCAAGACACGATCGAAAAGGACTAGAGGGAAATAATAGCTGGGAGCCTCAGGCCTCGTGCCTCCTGGACCAGAGAGACACCACGTTTCCACATCCTTCGCAAATGGCGGCCCTCAACAGCGTCACCAAATGAAGTAGTCGAAGAGAGGTTTCAGCGGGATGTAACTTTTATTTTCCTTTCCGTCTGGCCGTGAACCACCCTATTGCTATTGTACAAATATATCACAAAATCTAGTTCAAATGAAGACCCAATGAAAGGGTTGTGACAAGTGGGGGTAAATGCCACCGAGGGAGATTCTAGCTTGCTTCTCTGCTAGCTATCCAGCAAGAGTCTTCGGAGGGGAAATGAGAAACAATCATGTGCCGAGCATAGATGGACACAAGCAGTGGTAAGACAAGTTGGTGTGGGGTATCGCTGGAAAAATGATGGGAGGGCAGAAGAGAGGATAGGAAAGCTTCGTCAAGAAAAGAAAGGGAAATTTTGTACCCTCAATACCCTCGAGGATTCTGCAACCCCTGAGCCCCTTGGACGACACCACCATCACCGTACGGTCCAGGTCCATGCCCATACCCATCTCCATACCCATGGCCATTGGCATGCCCGTATCCGTACGCGCTCCCGTCCCCATCCCCAGCCTGCGCCACCACCCCAGTGGGTCCATGCTGGCCGGCGCTGTCGGCATGGAGCTCCGAGGGGTAGGGGGCGGCCGGCATCTCCGCCACCACCGGCACGGCGGCGGCGAAGCCCTGCGCGTGCGGCGGGGTCGGGTCGCCCCCGGCCTGCACGCCGTACGCCCCGCCGCCGTACCACCCTTTGTCTCCACCCCAGGCCCCCGGCGGCGCCCCGGCAGCGACGGCGGTGTTGGTGGTGGGCAGCTCGGCGCCCCCTCGCCCGGCCACGGCGGCCAGGATGTCCCCCTGCTGCTGCCGCCGCTGGCGTCTGCGGCGCACCACGAGGAACGCCAAGAGGCCGGCCACGGCGGCGAGGGCTGCGGTGCCGCCGACGGAGGCGCCCACTATCGCGCCCGTGGAGATGGATGCGGACTGGGGGGGCGAGGACGGGTTGTTCTGGCCGTCGCCCTTCGAGGGGGAGGACTGGGACGAGGAGGAGGAGTCGGTTGACGAGGGGCCTGCGCCTGAGGTCGACGACGCCTGCCCGGCGAAGAGGGCCCTGACCTCGGCGCTGGACCAGGGGACCGAGTTGAGCCCGCCCTGGCGGTACCACTGCCTCACGACCTCGGGGGAGCGGTAGGCGGGCGCGCCGGCGTCGTAGCCGCCCGTCCACCTCATCTCGGTCATGTCGAAGACGCCGACCCCCTGGGTCCAGGGGTCCTTGTCGAGGAGCGACTTTGGGAACCCCATGAGCCCGTCGGTGCCACCCACCGAGATCATCTGCCGGCGCCCGGCGCCGACGACGGCGCAGGCGTGGTCGCCGCGCCCCGTCGACCCAGGCAACTGGGGCGCCTTGAAGAAGACGAAGCCCGGGAGGGTGAGGACGTACACCTCGTCCGAGGCCTGCGTCGCCTGGGTCGAGGTGCCGCCGTAGAGGAAGATCTCGTAGGTGGAGTTCTCGCCGGCCACGCCGACGGCGCAGAAGCGCTCCCGCGCCGTGGGGCGGGAGCCCGTCGTGGTCTGGGAGTGCCACTTCCTGGTGGAGGGGTCGTAGATGGTCAGGTTGGCGAAGGAGAGATGCGTCGCTCTGGTTGGGTAGCCCTTCACGGGGGACTCGGCGCCGCCTATGAAGAGGATGAGGTTGCTTGTGTTGGTTGAAGAGGACGAGGCAGAAGAAGAAGAAGAACCGAACGGCACGGCAAGGGCACGGCCTGCCACGAGTGTGCCGAAGTTGCCGAACGCGTTCGTGGACAGGTTCGAGACTGCGCCGGTGGACATGTCGAACGAGACCATGCCCGGCAGGGCGTACTGCGTCGACCCGGAGACGCTAGTGTCGGTGTTGGAGGTGACGTAGCCGCCCATGCAGTAGCCCACGCCATTGGTTCCCCCCTTCGGATCCGTCACGGACGCGCACTGGTTAGGTTTGACCAGGGAGCTGAAGCTCACAACGTCCAGGGGGTTGGTCACCTGCGACCAGGACCCGCCACCGGAGCCGTCCGCCGAGAACTTCCACAGCTCATTTGCGGGCGGCTGGGCGGCGTACGCCGTCGAGCCGGCCCACGAGTAGAAAGAGGAGGTGGAGGCGTCCGTCCAGATTGCACCCTCCTTCAGTGGAGGCGCACTAGTGCGGGATGTCTTTTTGTATGTTATTGTCGCGTTTGTGAATGACTCCTTTAGGTTTATCGACATGGTTGAGTTCACTATTGCCGACGGGCGCGTTGACGGCGGCGCCTTGCCGTCGACGAGCTGTGAGACCTCACCCCCATCGATGTATAGGTAGTCACCGATGACAGTCACTGTTCGCACGTGCGGTGCAGCACATGATTAGACTCGCAGCTCGCTGAGCATGATCCAGCAAGTGCTTGTTTAGGAGCTTTTTCTTTTTTCTTTTTTTTTTCTTTATCAAAATAATTACTCACATGCCGGAAATGGTCGCCGCAGAAAGTTGTCGTTTGACGGGTTATCGACATACTGGCAGAGGCCGCTACGAATCAGTCCGGAGGACAGAACAGCAGCCAGACCAAGCAGGTACACCCCCGCATCCGAGGATGCGACCAGAGGGTTCCGCATTGAGGAGGCGAGTTTGGTAGACCGGGAAAGACTCAAGCTTCCTGATCGGTTGTTTTGCTCCTCAGAACTGGTGAGGAAAACAGCACGCACGAGACAGAAATAGCAGAGACACTATCATGCAGGGAGAAACCCCCAAAGGATAGGACTGAATTTGGAACAACACAGAAGAGGAATTCAAAAGAGACACCAAAAACTCAGCTAGATGTGATCGACTGAATCACACACTGAATCTAAACATCGTGCCTACCCCCGAAGGATCAGGCACGAAACGAGAAACACGAGAATGGGAGATTAGTTGCCCACAGCCACCTACCACCTTTCCAATGTAGGATTCAATGGAAGCCTGTGAGGTGAGCGACCCTAACCGTTCAACCCCCAATTCCATTCAGCTTCCCCCTCCAGATTAGGCCATTTATGGCACCTATTTATAAACCGTTGGCTGGGAGGAGAAGGAATATAGGTCAGAAGTCCTTGTGCCAGAGGCCATACACGTGTAATAACGTACAACTAGGTATGTCCGCTGTTCCCTTGATGCGAGCGCTGGCAGTACTCGTAGATGTTTCGAAGAGCAATCAGAGCGGGCTATTCGAGGAGCTCAGGACGGAAAGTGGAAACTGCATGCACTCCTGCTCAAATTAAAGGACGGAAAGGATTGTGCTTACTTAATCCACAAATATTAGTGGGCAATCCCACTGCGGGAGCGATTCTCTCGCACTACTGCACGTAAAATTAGAGCTCTTTCTCCCAACTGCCCTCCCAACTGCCCTCCCAACTGCCCTCCCAACTGCCCTCCCAACTGCCCTCCCAACTGCCCTCCCAACTGCCCTCCCAACTGCCCTCCCAAGCGCAAGGCTAGTTAGAAATGCACGTGATTTACCTCCGAAAGGTGTTGATTTTTGCAATTTGAGGGGGCAAACATGTTAGTACGTAATAAGTCCTGCATAAGACGTCTCTGTTCTGGAAGTAGCTGACGCGGAAGACTGGGACTTGTCGAGCTTTCAGAGAGCTCCGAGTCTATTTGGAGCCGAGATCTTTCACGTTTGTCATCGTGATGTCACGACGGAACATCTCGATGAGGATCGAATCGAGACATCCATCCATCATTGGATCCATCATTCCTTTGGTATGCGGGGTTGGGTCGTCTGATTGTTTTTGACTCTGGGAATCGAAAGATGCAACCGGCCTGATTAATCAGTAGATGGCAGGCCTGATATAGCTTCGGACAACAATCTATACACCCAGTTGACGATGCTCCCTAAAGTCGGCGCTCGGCTTCTTGCGCAAGACCGAGTATCGATAAATCCGTGCGACTACCAAGTTCACCATTCCCCAACTACCTGCCGGTAGCCTACGGATACCTGCCGGCTCCCGCAACCCCACAAGGCGTCAGTTGTAGGTAATCATTTGCCGCTTTGGGAAGTCATTATGTCCGTAGGGCATCTTGTACTTCAGTAGCCTCCTCGGATTCTACTTTGGCCCGCTCTACTCTGTACGGTCATGCCAACAGGGCCGTCCTGCATCTACTCTGGTGGCAAGTACCTGCGTTAATCCAACCGTGTATGGCGTCGATACTACTACGGATATCGCGTAAACACCCTTTACAGGCGCCTCTATATATAGATGTATAGATGCCTCCCCTCGGGCCACAAGGCAGGAGACTGTTGACCTTGCCACGAAGTCTAACAACAAGAAGATCGATTCCTTTTCAACACTTCAGACAGAGCAACCACGCAAGCAAAATGGCGGCCTTTAATGATATGCACATCACCCCGGACAACACTGGGCTATACAAGGTCGTTCAGACGGAAGACGCCGCCAAGAAAGTCACCGAGCTTCTGAGCAGGGACATGAAGGTGTGTACAAGAGACTGAGAGTCGGCGCCACTGCCCTACCGCTCATCACCTTCATTGCTGTATATTCGAGCCAACCCATCCATGCTGACGAGCTCTTGCTGCTGCCCGTCTCAGGCCCATCATGTTTTCTTCAACAATGATGGCTTCCACAATCATGTAAGTCAGGCCGTCAACATGTCAGGGGAAATACAAGACTCCATTGCACATTCTTGCCACCTCTCGTATCCTGTCCTTGTCCCTCAAGACAGACAGATTGGCAACATCGTCTGACGGAGTCTACGCCATGAACAAACCCGCGACAGATCCCACACCATATCTTGACTCTGTACGGCACGGGAGCGGAGGCAAAACACCTCCAGCAGGCCTATGACGGCAACACGTCTTACCAGCGGCCCGCGCAGGAGCCTCGCAGGGAGGTGCTCCTCGACATGACCGAGTGGGACCACGCGAAGAAGTACCTGGGCAGGGAGAAGCACTATGCCGACTTTCTGGCCTTCTACCGCCGGCAGATCGAGAACCTGGGCTGGGAGCGGGTGCTCAAGGAGTCCCTGTTCAAGGGGGACGAGCGGGCCGACGACATGCTCGTGCGCATGTTCGCGGGCTTCCTGCACCCGCTGATCCAGCTTATGTACGGCGTCGAGTGGAGGCAGGGCGCCCTCGTCGCCGAGGGGCTGGCGCAGGCGAGCGTGCACAAGGACGAGATCGGGGAGTACCTCGTCGAGGCGGAGAGGCGGGCGAAACAAAGGTCCCCCTCCGAGACTGAAGGGGGCAAGATGGGGTCGATCCTCTCGATGTACGAGGCCGTGGCCAAGGATGAGAAGCTCGCTCACGCGGTTAGGATGTCGGACGGCAATAAGCTCTCCCAGGGGGTGATGGTACGTGCCAAGGAGGAGATGCTCGAGATCGCGGCGAGGGTGAAGGTACTGCCCGAGGAGCTGGAGGAGCGGACGGCCGAGATGTTCCACGCCGCTGTTCTTGTTGCCGCGTCGGCGGCGGCGAAGCCGGGCAAGAGCCCTAAGTTTGACTTTTTCTTGATGTAAGTGCTGCCTTCCACTAAAAAAAGGAGGGGTCCGACATAACCCATTTTTGACTGATTGACTGACGATGACTAACCGAACTTCTCCGGCGCAAAAAGACATCACGTCAACGCTGCCCCAATCTTCCTGGCCCTCAACTCGTTCGACTTCCTACCCGCCGAGGCCAAGGCCCGCATCCTGGAGTGGAAGATCCGGATGGACCTGGCGCAGTACGCCGCCCGTGCCATCCCGCCCATCTCGATCAACAGGATCAGAAGCTACGAGCCGAGGGACGCGGCGGGCCCTTCTGCGAGGCCCATCGACATCGTCTCGAGGCTCCACGCCCTCGACGACGACGGGCACGCCATCAAGCTGGCAAGGGCCGCCGCCATCTGCCAGGAGGCGTGCGCGCCGTTCGGGGACAGGGACTGGATGGTGATCAGGGGGGAGGAGGACTGGCTCAGGGTCCACCACATGGCTGTCGACTCCGTGCAGGGCCGCGGGGCGAAGTGGGTGCGCACTACCGGCCTTGACGAGGCCTGGAAGGTGAGGACCTGTTACCCCTCAAACTGGGATGGGGCGGACGTACACATACTAATTCAGGATTGCAGGATGTCGAGGATGCCCCGAGGCTCTGAAATCTTCAAACACCTACGCGACTTGTGAGAACGCGTTGACTACTAAGGAGCTGCAGTTGGTCACTTTAGGCAGAAGAGTCGGAACATCGAAACTCCCAGAGGAAAGGAAGAAAGCACTCAAAAGCCTCATGTGTCTATTTTTTATACCGTTAAACGCCTCTCATTTTAGTAACCACAGGCGGTGAGAATTCACTCAGTCCAGTCCAATCCAGCCATCCTCTGAATCATCACCATCTTCTTCACCACAAACCGTGACCCCGTCCACAGGAGCTGCATCGTGATCGCAAGCACCCAGGGGAAGGAGCGTGACATCCACGCCGCCGCCTTCCTTCGCCGCCAACCTCCCCCCTTTCCTGTCCCGCGCCTGGCCGAGGAGGTAGTCGACCATGTAGATGTTCTCGTCCGCCAGCCTGCGGATCTCGTCCCGCATCCTGGCCAGCGCGCGGGCCACGACCCTCAGCTCGACGTCCACCTTGCCCCTGTTGGCGCCCAGCCAGGCGCCATGCCTGTCGACGAGCGCCTTGACCCAGAGCAGGCAGAACTCGACGTGGGGGGAGTCCTCCGCCTGGCTGGCCACGAAGCGGAGCAGCCTCGCCACGTGGACGGTGGGGAACCGCTCCACCACCAGGGGGATATCCGTGTAAGGGACGGCCTGGAAGACGCGCTTGATGAGGGGCGCCTCGTTCAGGCGGAAGGCCATCACCAGGGCCTTGAGGTAGTCCCGCTCGCCCTGGAGCACGGCCAGGGTGGAGGCGGGCGTGACCTCCATGTCGAGGTCGAAGGGGTCGAACTGGACCGCGTGGTCCAGGCTGTAGACGAGGAGCCCCTCGGTCGAGGCGGCGCAGAAGGCCGTCCCCGCGGGGGAGAAGGACACGCCCGAGACGCGCACCTCGGGCATCGTGTTGCGCGCCGACGGGTCGACGCCGCGCTTGGAGCCGGGCAGGGACCGGTCCACGCGGTCCTCCCGGTCCGAGGCCTCCCCTTGCTCGTCAAGGAGGTCTGCGGGGCCCGCCTCCGTCATCCTCTTGCTGTTGAGGAACTCCTGCGTCCCGGACAGCGAGAGGTTGACGCTGACGGTGAACTTCTTCAGGAGCACCATGGTAGTGGCCGAGTAGAGGCACATGTACTTGCTGTTGCCCCCGGCCAGCAGGCAGCTCCCGTCCGTGCTGTACCTGATGGTGTTGAAGGCCTTGGTCCCGGACACGTTGGCGGCCGTGCGCCGGTCAGTCGCCTTCCTGCCCCCGGAGACGTCGCGCCGGCCGTCGACCCCGGACACCTGCTCGGCCTCCGACACGGACCAGAAGCTGATCTGCCCGTCCAGGGTCGAGACGGCGAGCTGCGACGAGTCCGGCCTGACGGCCACGTCGAGCACGTCCGCCTGCAGCTGCAGCGGCTCGCTCGTCTGCGTCCTGCTGAAGATGCTCCATATCCTCGCAGTCCGGTCCCAGCTGCCGCTGACCAGCAGGCCGCCGTCGGGCGCGAAGGCCAGGGCGGACACGGGCCCCTCGTGGCCCGACAGCTGGTCCAGGAGCTGGCCCGTCTGGACCGACCAGATGTGCACGTCGAACGAGTCGACCGAGCCGGCGGCCACCACCTCCCCGCTCGGGTCGACGGCCATGCACGAGAATGAGAGTCGGGTGGGCGCCGTGAAGGTCCTGAAGTTGCGGTACCTGATCAGGTCCCAGGCGCGCACGGACCCGTCCAGGCTCGCCGTGAAGAGCACATTGCCCTTCTTAGCGAACTCGCAGGCCGTCACGCCCGAGGTGTGCTCCGTAAAGGTGACGATGCAGAAGCCGGACTCGATGTCCCAGACCTTGATCTTGCCGTCGTCGGCCGCGGTGACGATGCGCTGGCCGTCCGGCGAGTAGGCCAGGGCGTTCATCGAGTCGAAGTGGCCTTGCTGCTTGAGGATGTACGACTCGGACTGCCACTCCCAGACCAGCAGCTGGCCCAGCTTGGAGGCGCCGAAGGCGAGCCACTCGCCGGTTTTGTTGATCGAAACGAAATCGATGCCGTTCTGGGAGATGCTGAGCGTGTGGATCAGGTTGAAGTCCGGCATCTCGTACAGGCCGAAGATGCCGTTGGAGAAGCCCGCCACGAGCAAGTTTGATTCTGGATGGTACGCGGCACACTTCAGGTTGGCGTTGTTCTGCATGAAGTAGTGCCGCTTCACTATCCTCCACCGCTCGTCAACGGCATCGGCCGTCTTCTCGTCGTCATCATCGTCCTCCTTGCCCGGGGGGCCAGTGTACTGCCACTCAAACACAGCGCCGTCCTTGCTGACGGTATAGATGGTCTCCTGGTCCTGAGAGAACCATGCGCCGACGACAGCCTGCCTGTGTCCCGACAGCACTGTTGGCGTGAACCCTACCTCCGGGTTCAGGCTCCATATCCTAACCGTCATGTCTTTGGACGCGCTGAGGAAGAAGCGCGAGTCCCGCGACCATTCTATGTGTCGGGCGTCGTCAAAGTGACCGGCATGAGAGTGGTGCCGCACGAAGGGTGCGAACTCGAGGCCATCCTCGGTCCCCGCCGAGTCCGGAGTCGAGGGGACATGCCAGACCTCTATCCTGCGGCCGAGCCCGACAGCGAAGTGTCGGCCCGAGGGCGAGAAGGAGAGAGCGGTGACGGTCGCCCGGAAGGAGAAGTGGTATATGGTTATGCGACGCACCACGTTGGTGAGTATGGCCTGGCCATCCTCGTCGATGGATAGGAGTAGGTTCCCTCGAGGAGTCAGACCTATCCTGCTGATGTTCGTGCGGTGTGAGAAGGGAAGGGTGTATGATTTATTGCTGGCAGGCACAATTTGGTTAGCACACGCGCGCGCCATCACAGTCCTCCAATGCGCTGGGTCTTCACTTACTCTACTAGATTGAAAACCGTCACTCTGTTCCCAACTGGAGAGTATAGATGGGTGCCATCGGGGCTGAAAAGAAGGTTACCCCGACAGTAAACAGTTCCCAGTAAATTGGAGAACTATAGAAGAAAAAGTTATTAGTACTCGACTAGCAATAGAGAAAGAATCTCTTTGACTATTTGGCGCACCTTAAAATCGGTCTTCATTGTCACCTCATAATGTGCATTGCTGGAGTTTCCGATGAAGAAATCTGTCTACGAACTTGCCAAACTAACCCTGGAAGCAAGCTTTCCTGGGCACCCACAAGAGCTGCGATACTGGTGGGGTCGTCAATCTAGCCTTCTAATCTCTTCCCGCAGTAAACTTTTTTTTTTGAATCTGAGGGGTCGGCACATACTTGATCCAGACCCCGGCACTAGGCCGAAATGGGACTGAAATGATTCAGGGGTTCTCAAGGAGATACGACAGGGGACGGCTGGCAATCGCTGGACAGCTAGAGACTGGAGTGGTGCCCCAGGTCTGGCCCGTGCACATTTTTGGAAATTTGACCGTCTCCATCCTGTCTCCCCTGAAGCATGAGCTCTTCCCGCCTGCCCATCTGTCAACATTTGAGAAGACCCTGTATCTCCAAGTTTACCCTTCAAATTGCCGGCCTCCATTGCCCGCAAATTGCATCTGGCGAGATATCAAGAACAAACCGAACTGCATTGTCCTGTTTGAATATCTAGGCTCGGCCAATACCGCCCATCATGGCCCCCGCGACGACTGAGAGCGCCTCACCGATTGGCATTGCCAATCTCCCCAACCAGAGACACAAGATTGTGGCCAAGCGTGGTGCTGCGTTCACCATCATGGTAAGCAGAGGTTATGCCGAGGACAGCAAAAGCGCCGCGCATATTTTTTATATATTCTCGAACATGTAGTGCTCTCTCTCCTGCTCAATGGTCATCTGACAATCCGTGTCGTATACTTCAGGTCGCTGGTGAATCTGGGTTGGGCAAGACCACTTTTATCAACACGCTGTTCTCGACGACGATCAAGAACTATGCCGACCACAAGCGACGGCACCAAAAGCAGGTTGACAAGACTGTCGAGATTGAGATCACCAAGGCCGAGCTGGAGGAGAAGTTCTTCAAGGGTACGGCGCCCTCCTTCCCAAGCTGCTGTTATGTTCGCGCTTTTGGTATTTTCGCCGTCTGTTTGTTCTAACTGGTCGCTCGCTGTTGCCCGATAGTTCGCCTGACCGTCATCGACACTCCCGGCTTCGGCGACTATGTCAACAACAGGGATTCCTGGATGCCCATCATTGAGTTCTTGGACGACCAGCACGAGTCCTACATGCTCCAGGAGCAGCAGCCGCGCCGCCAGGACAAGATTGATCTGCGTGTGCACGCCTGCCTGTACTTCATCCGCCCCACCGGCCACACCCTCAAGCCTCTCGACATCGAGGTGATGAAGCGCCTTTGCTCCAGGGTCAACCTTATTCCCGTCATTGCGAAGGCGGATACCCTCAGCCCTGCTGATCTGGCTAAGTTCAAGCAACGGGTAGGTCACGCGCATCGGCGGCAGATGAGATTTGTCGAGCTGAAAATAAAGTATTTCTGACACCAGCCAAACTAGATCCGAGCTGTCATTGAGGCCCAGAGCATCAAGATCTATCAGCCGCCGATCGAGGAGGATGACGAGGCCGCGGCTCAGCACGCCCGCAGCCTCATGGTGGCCATGCCCTTTGCCGTCATCGGGTCAGAGAAGGACGTCAAGACGGGCGACGGCCGCATCGTCAAGGGCCGGCAGTACTCGTGGGGTGTGGCCGAGGTGGAGAATGAGGACCATTGCGACTTCAAGAAGTTGCGGTCGATCTTGATCCGCACTCACATGCTCGACCTGATCCACACCACGGAGGAGCTCCACTATGAGGCGTACCGCGCACAGCAGATGGAGACGCGCAAGTTCGGCGAGGCGCGCCCGCGCAAGCTCGACAACCCCAAGTTCAAGGAGGAGGAGGAGGCCCTGCGCAAGCGCTTCACGGAGCAGGTCAAGATCGAGGAGCAGCGCTTCAGGCAGTGGGAGCAGAAGCTCATCGCCGAGCGCGACCGCCTCAACAAGGACCTCGAGCAGACGCACGCCCAGATCAAGCAGCTCGAGAGCGAGCTCGAGCAGATGCAGGGCAGCGCCGCCCGCTCGCACGGTCGCCGCTAGAATTGGAGCTCCCAGGTCCCCAAATCCCCAGGTTCTTCCTCTTCTTCCCCCATCGTCCCGTCGTCCACCTCTGTGCCTGAGCCTGCGCCGGCCACTGGCCCGCCGGCGGGCAGAGGGGTCGTTAGGGGCTTGTGGTGGAAAGTACAGAAGCAGTGTTGGGAATGGATCGATGGATATTGTGGTGAGCTAACGAGATGGGTTTGATTGTGTCTCGGGTCCATGCCATATCGGTGGGCTGAATCTACATCTGCCTTTTTTTGATTTTTCATCACGCCTCCACCTTTTTGTTATCGAGGTGGTGGCGGACATGACGGACGGGACGGAGAGGAAGAGTGGGAAAACTAAGCAAAAGCACGGCCCCAAAAATGTTCCGCGGAGAAAAGAAGGAGATTGCCCATCATAAGGATGGTCTCCTTTTCTTTTACTGATTTTCTTTATTTTTGCCATTGGTCTTCGTGCGCACATTACCCCCTCCTTTTGTTTTTCTCTACTTCACGTTCCAGACTTGGAAGAACCTAGTTTACTTATTCATGATGTAATTCAGCCTTTCTTTTTATGATACCAGTATAATGAAGAAGGGCTGCTGTTCTTGAATACCGCCGTGAGAGCCGTTCCCACTGCGCTGATAAAAATAAGGCTTTTGGGCGACAAATATCCGCCTATATACTCGTAAATGGGTATCTTCACCCCTGAAGATATCGTCTTCAGACATCGCCACTTGAATCGCCATCCCTCTAGACTCTAGAACAGGCCCCGTCTCCTAGACCGCGTCTATACTCGCCCTGGTGGTCAACTGCTCGTTCTTGTTGCCCAGTCTCGATATCTGAAGAAACATATCGACGCCATAGCCCTCCAGGCTGTGCAGCTCGAGGCTGCCTGCCCAGTACTCAGCGTAGACCCTGCTGAGAGGCAGGCCAATGCCAAGGCGGAGGTTCGGCGGCCTGGATGAGAGTGACGAGAGCGAGCTCGCGTGGTGGAGGAGGTCCTGTTCCTCATAGCGGTACTGGTGCTTGTGCTTATGCGTGTGGTTGTGCGTTTGATCATGCTTGTGTTGCTCCTCCGTGCCCAGCGGCGCCGAGGGGGGAGAGGATGGAGCATCTTTGCCTTCCACTCGGACCTCCTGCAGCGTGGCGGCCAGCTTGGGCACGCGACCGAGGTTCGTGAGCAGGCGCTCGCTGTGGGGTCCCTTGCTGAAGGACCAGAGATAGGGGAGCATGTCCCTAGGGATGCCGCCGCCCTGGTCGGAGACGCGTATGATGACGTGCTGGGAGGACTCGCAGATGGTGACCTCGATGGGGGGCGGCTTCTTCCCCCGGCCCAGGCCGTGGCGGTGCCGCTCTATCACAGCCTGGACGCTGTTTCGGAGCAGCTCGCCGATGATGTACTCGAGGTGGCTGAGGATGAAGGGGAAGCTGGCGGTCAGGTGGCCCGCGATCCGGATCTCCGGGATGGGCGCGTCGGTGCCGTACGCAGACCGGGCGAGTTCCTGAACCGCGGCGGCGCAGCCCGAGACGACGTCGCGGGCGACGCACTTCATAAGGACGTTGCCGACGTACTCGGAGTCTGGGCGGGCGGCCGCTGTGGTCTGTTGCCCTCCGTGGAGGAACAGCGACTCGTGAAAGCTGTCGGTGAGGGCTAGGTGCTGTTCCGCAATGACGCGGCGCGATATTCGCTGCAGAGCTTCAGTCAGTCAGAGCAACGACGGCGGCGAGGGCGGCGAGAGCGGCGATGGCGGCAGGGGTAAGCCTCAAAATACAAGCGGTGGTGCTCACGGATTGGAGAATCCTGTTCATGAATTTGTTTAGCTTCTCGGGGTCCATCAGCCCGCTTGACTCTAGGACGCCCATTGCCAGCTTAGGAATGACGGTCAAGTGAGTCTTGAGCATCTGAGCGATCGTCTTGCAAAACTCGTCGTTCTCCTCCAAGGTCTTGATCTCCTTAACCTTGCGGAACGTGTCGAAGGCGGCCCAGTACATATTATAGACATCTCCTATGTGACTATTGGAGACCACCAGATAGGGAAGCAGCTGCATATCCCTAATTCGGTGCGATATCCTTGTGGGCAGCTCCGTCCGCACGTAGTTTGCCGAGCTAATCAGTCGCTGCTCGTTCAGGGACCGGCCAAAGAACATGAGCTGACGCAGACTGACCGGCCTTGCCTCTTTGGCAACCCATCTGTGGTTGATCTTGATAGGTAAGCTCCCGTTCTGCTGGAACGCAAACGCAGGTAGAATTTAGAGAGAACAGACTCATCGAGAGCTGACAGAGGCCTCCATGAGGGGCCGTGTGACAAACGTATCTGGACGGCTGGACTGGCACGGCGCCGCCATCGCCGGTCAGCCGTCACCGGGACAGGGCCGCCTGACGATGCACGTGCCAGGCGGAAGGCGCAACAGCATCTTATCGGTGGCACGAGCTTCGGAGCATCCTGCAGTGCGAATGGCGGCATGCCGGCACTTTCCTGTGATTGAATTCCTACGCGATAATATCCACCATGAAGTGTCAAGAGAGAGATCCTATCTAGGTAGAGATATGTCTGAGTGAGGTGGTGAGAGAGCACGGCTTGTGTCTTTTGAAGACCGGCTTCGGAGTCACAGAGGGATCGCGAAATAGGTGTGTGCAGATGTGAGATCAGGTCCCTCCGTTCACCGGGCATATCAGTGTGAGATGATATCCTGCTGTGCGAGTTGTGCTGTGCTGGGCTTTGGTGAGGTTAGGTACTTGCGCGTTGGGGTTGACCTGCCTACCCCACAATTCTGACAAAGCTTGCAGACACGGGTTTCTGCACCCTAACTGGCACAGCGGCTAGAGCCACTAACTGGAAAATTCGTGGTGCGCCGGAAGCCCGGGATGAATGCTGTTTTTTTTTTTTTTGGGAGGGTGGGGGGGTTCAATGTATTTCCCAGGGGAAACAATCCCACTCACTGCCTGATGATGCACTTGACTCCTGGATGGCGGCTCTTCAAACAAACCAAAGTCACGGGCCGCTCCAACCAAGGTATTTGGGTGCTGTAGGCTGCGGATGTGAATCTATGAGCAGGCTGTGACGGGACACCACTGATGCAACGGTGCCTCGTCTGTTCTCCGATGTTGTCGTCTGAAAGAGCTGCCGAGAATACTACTAGACTTTCCCATAACGTACGGATAGTACTATTTAAGTAGGTAGGTGTCACCTTAATGTTCTGCAAGTAGGTGCAGTCCCAGGCGGAAGAGGCGAAAGATGTGTTACGATGTGATGCAGAATAATTGAGATCTAGGTTGTCAATCACCCCAGCTGGTCTCGGATCATTCTTCTTGGAATTGTCAGCGGCGGCCGAAGGAAGGAGCTGCCTTTGTAGTTACCTTGGATAAAGTACAGCAAGCAAGGTAGGTTCTGGCGTGTTTATTCTAAGGCTCTTCGCTGTGAAGAGTCACCTAGTCGGGAACTTACCTGGACTTGGGAACTTACCTGGACTTGGGAACTTACCTGGACTTGGGAACTTACCTGGACTTGGGAACTTACCTGGACTTGGGAACTTACCTGGACTTGGGAACTTACCTGGACTTGGGACTCAGCAGAAACGTCATTTGAGGGGCAGTGGATTGGGATTTCTGAGACACAAGTCGCCGCTCTGGGGTGCTGTTAGGGCATACACGCGAGTCCCCTAAGTTGATGACGCGGGAGCTGCTTATTCACCCCATCAGGCTCCCTGTGTGACCCGAATTTCAGCGCAGACCCAGGTATTCCCCTAATCACTTAGTGCGGCCAGTACTTCCACTGGGATTAGTCCACCTAAGTCGGGTCTCATTTTTTGAGCTGCGCCTCGCCGCCCCAGTCCGCCCACTGCCGCATCCGTCACCCTGCGAGCACAGGACATAGAGCCTTCTCCCACCTGGAGCTGCTGGCTCCAGTCTGTAATTCCTCCAAAAGGCTCTGCCTGAAGAAATCGTCAGCAAACGCAACCCACCCTGCCTACCAAGCCGCCCAACAGTCTGTCAGTACACCTGGCATTGGCACCAGGACCACCTCGAGCTTTCTCCTTCCATTTTATTTATAGGTGTATTCTGTCTCTTCTAAAGCTGAGGTAGCTTCTGATCTGCTGTTTGCCCAACCCGTCGGCCTGACGGTTGCTTTTTCTCTCGTGGCAAAGTTCCAACACAGCTCTCGCATAACTCCTTCCACCGAGCGTTCTCCCCGCATCGCGATTCGGCTGTGGCACGCACCACCTGGACCTCGCCCTTACGCTTGCTCTTCAGACAGCAATCATGGTGAGCCACTTCCTCTTCAGACCCCAGAACAACATTGGAAACTGCATTCAATGGCCTTGATGCGAGCTGCCTTTCCACAAGTTGCATTGTGCGCTCTTTGCGTGCGGGTGCGGCGCGCTCCCATGACACGGCCATCACAATGCCTCGTTGTGTCTTGGGGAGCACCACGCACCACCTCACCAACCTCTAAGTCCTCAGAACCCCAGCAGGCATAGCCTGAACATGCAGCCGCAAGTTGTATGGCGGATGCTGAAACGGATTTGCGAGATGATCTCTGAGGTCCTTCGCCCACGTTCTACTTGCATTACTAACCGATATCGCCCGCCTAAGGATCAGAACCCCGACTCCCCAAATGCCATGCTGGTGGACCCGGTCGAGGCCACCCACGTGGTCGATGCCAACGGTGTTTTGGAGAGAGACAGTGTGACTGAGATCATTCCCGACACCCTCACCGAAGACACCGAACAGGCCCCAGCCATGCCTCTGGCCGACGATTGTACGTTACCCCGCCTGGAGACGCATGGCAGGGTGGCATGTGGGAACTCATCGCTCGCCGGGCTGAAATTGTGGTATGGAAGTGGCTGTGGTCATGGTCCATTTTTGCTAACAGACTACGGCCCAACAAAACAGACGAGGCTATCAAAGAGCTTGTTCTCATCCCGCTTGCTGAGCAGCCCCGTGTGCTAGAAGATGTTTACCATACCTGGACGGTCGAAAACTGGAGAGATATGGCCAAGAAGGAGCATGGGCCCATCTTTCAAGCGGGCGGTTACCCATGGCGCATCCTGCTCTTCCCCTCTGGGAACAACACCAACCATGCCTCCATCTACCTCGAGCACGGATTCGACGCAGATGAGATCCCAGAAGACTGGAGCTGCTGCGTGCAGTTTGCGCTCGTGCTATGGAACCCAAACGACGCCTCCATCTACGCGCATCACACAGCACACCACCGGTTCACGAAGGAGGAAGGCGACTGGGGCTTCACTAGGTTTCTCGAGCTCCAGAAGATGTTTAACGTTCCATACGAGGAATTCACGCGACCGATGGTGGAGGATGGCGAGGCCAACATCACTGCATATGTCAGGATCGTTGAGGACGAGACGGGTGTGCTCTGGCACAACTTCACCAACTACGACTCGAAGAAGGAGACGGGGTTCGTCGGCCTCAAGAACCAGGGAGCGACCTGCTACCTAAACTCGTTGCTGCAATCTCTTTACTTCACAAACGCCTTTCGGAAGGCCATCTACCAAATTCCCACACAGCAGGACGAAAGCATGAATAACAGCGCCTACACTCTCCAGCGGCTGTTCTATCAACTGCAGACATCCAACAATGCGGTAGGCACGACGGAGCTGACCAAGTCATTCGGGTGGGAAACCCGTCACATTTTTGAGCAACAGGACGTCCAGGAGCTCTCTCGCAAGCTCATGGAGCGCATGGAGGAGAAGATGAAGGGGACCGATGCGGAGAACGTCCTGCCACAACTGTTCTGCGGCAGGATCAAGACGTACATCTCATGCATACACGTCAACTACGAATCGAGCCGGATTGAAGACTTCTGGGACGTGCAACTCAACGTCAGCAAGATGGGCAACTTGCTCAACAGCTTCAAGGACTACATCTCGGTCGAGAAGATGGACGGTGAGAACAAGTACTTCGCTGGGGACGAGCACAAGCTCCAAGAAGCCAACAAGGGCGTCATTTTTGTGAGCTTCCCGGACGTCCTCCACCTGCAGCTCAAGCGCTTCGAGTACGACTTCAACAAGGATGCCATGACAAAGGTCAATGACCGCTATGAGTTCCCGGACGTCTTCGATGCTGAGCCCTACCTGTCGGAGGACGCCGACAGGTCAGAACCCTGGACCTACCAGCTGCACGGCGTGCTGGTCCACAGCGGAGACCTCAATGCTGGCCACTACTACGCCTTCCTGAAGCCGAACAAGGACGGCTGGTTCTACAAGTACGACGACGACAAGGTCACGAAGGCCACCATGAGGGAGGTACTCGAGGACAACTTCGGCGGTCCGTTCCAGTTTCCTGGCGGCCTCCGGGCCGGGGCTCAGAAGAAGGTCGTCATGCGCCCTAACAGCGCATACATGTTGGTCTACATCCGACAATCGCGGGTAGACAAGATCTTGACGCCTGTCACCCAGGCAGACACACCCCAGCACCTCCGTAAGTGTAGAACCCTTAGGTTTCTTTCCTGGTTCCCTTCCTGCTCTGCGCAGAAGATCTGTTGATCACTGACCGAGCTCATGACTTGTTAACACCCCCAGACATCCGATTTGAGGAGGAAATGGCGGCGCGTGAGGCCAAGCGGAGAGAACGGGATGAGCAGCACCTTTACCGCTGGGTCAAGGCAGTCACGTCCAGCACCTTCGCCGCGCACAGCGGGTTCGACCTGACCAGCTTTGACAGCGTGTCCAATAACCAAAACACCGAGGTGGATCCTGCGGCACCCAAGCTGTACAAGGTGCTCCGTACTTCGACGATGCAGGAGGTTGCTGCCGCCATCGCAGACGACCTAGGTGTGGAACCTGAGTGGGTGCGTCTCTGGATCATGGTTAACCGCCAAAACAAGACCATCAGGCCAGACCAACCTATCATGGACACCCGTCCAAATGTGGAGGAGACGTACAGTCGGGCGACTGCGCACAGGGATGACGCACTCCGAGTCTGGGTCGAAGTTGCCGAGGAGGTTGGCGAGAACGGCGAGGTTGTCTGGCCGACGTACCAAGGCCAGTCACCCAATGGCGTCATTGTCAAGAACGATTTGATCCTGCTGTTCCTCAAGTACTTCGAAGTCGAGACGCAGACGCTGAGGGGACTGGGGCATGTCTATGTGAGCAAGGAGAAGAAGGTGGATGACCTGGCACCTATCATTCTCAAGAAACTGGGTCTGCCGGAGAAGCTTCCAAATGACGAGAAGCTGATGCTCTGGGAAGTAAGTGGTACCTCGACGCTGATACCCTAAGGCGGAATCCGATTGTTGGTTGGGGTTTGGGCTGTTCTTTGCTGACGTCTCACGATGAAGGAAATCAAACCCGGCATGATCGAAGCCCTCAAGTCTAAGCAATCTCTGAAGGCCGCCGAGCTGCAAGATGGCGACATCGTATGTTGCCAACGGAAGCGGGAAGCCGGGACGCCCAACTTCCTGGAGAAGCGGCTTGGGAGCGATGCCCGGCCCTCCGACGAGACGTCCGTAACTTCCTATCTAATTATCTAACCCCAGGTCACCAGCCACCTCCCGCTACGGACTGGCTTGGCTAACAATCAACCACGCGACAGGTCCAGAAAGTCGGACAACTTCGAGGATGCGAAGGAGTATTACGAATTCTTGGTCAACAAGAAGACGGTTCGGTTCCACGCGCACCCATCGCGATGCGACTCGGCCGAGTACCCTGCATTCGAGCTGGTTTTGAACTCTAAGATGACGTACGACCAGCTGGCCGACAAGGTTGGCGCCTACCTCGGTGTCGAGGGCACGCATCTACGATTCTACACCATGCACAGCTCGAGCGGGAACCCAAAGGCGGCGGTCAAGCGCGGGTCATTGCAGACGGTGACCACGATACTAAACCCCAGCGGTGGCTACGGACAGCTGAACGCAACGCAGCGAAATGACGCGCTATACTTTGAGGTCTTGGATATGAGCCTGGCCGAGTTGGACAACAAGAAGAACGTCAAGCTGACGTGGCTCAGCGAGGGGGTCACGAAAGAGGTATGCTTAACCAGAGGAGCAGGGAACAGACTGACAGAGGGAGAGGAGCATACGGGAGACAAGGTTGCAGAATATTCAGGGCACCAACTCGGAGCCCCTGGAACGCTAACCACTCTGATAATAATAGGAGCATTACGACCTCTTGGTGACCAAGAACGGGGTCGTCGAGGACCTGATAGAGGCGCTGATCAGGAAAGCCAAGCTCCAGAACGAGCAAGAAGGCGGCCCCATCCGGGTCTTCGAGGTGAACGGGCACAAGTTCGGGCGGGAGCTGTCCAGGGAGTACCCCGTCATCAGCCTCAACGATTATCTATCGCTCGTGGCAGAGCGGGTGCCTGCGGAAGAGCTCGAGGTAGAGAGACCGCAGTTCGTGCACGCGTTTCACTTCCAGAATGAGCCCACCCGCCTGCACGGCATCCCCTTCAGGTTCCTGCTGAGGGAGGGGGAGCCCTTCTCCGAGACCAAGAAGCGGCTCGAGAAGCGGACGGCCATCAGGGGCAAGAACTTCGAAAAGATCAAGTTCGCCGTCGTGCGGAGGTCGCAGTACTCCAAACCTCAGTACCTGGCAGACGGTGAGTTACATCTGTCTTATCTATCTGTCCATCTATTCGTACCCCCTCATTCCCCACCCCCAAACCGCCATCTTTTCTTTGTTCACCAGACTTGGTTGGAATCTAACAACTCGGGAACCGCCCAACAGACGACATCCTCTGGGAGGTAGCGAGCACAGATGACGATTTTCTCGGACTGGACCACGCCGACAGGTCGAGGTCGTTGCGTAACGGCGTTGGGGACCTTTTCCTCAAGTAGACTCTATGTCTTGCATGTTTTGCATGACTTGACACCTGGATGCGAGCGGTGACCGGGTTGATTATAAGTTTTGTGTATTGTCACTTTTTTGATGGGGATTCCAAACTATGCGCCTACCTACCTCCAGCTTCTCTTTTCCGTCTTCTTGACCCTGTTCCCGCCCAGTCTTTTTTCTAACCCTACGCTTGGCCGGCCATCCTAACTGGACTCGACGTGACCTTTTTCTCCTTCTACTTTCTACTTTTCCTTTTTGGTTGCCGTGGATTCCAAATTATGTGCCCTACGTATCCTATGTTCCTACCCTATTTTGGATCTCAGAAATGGCGGGCTCCTTCTCAATGGGTTTACTTCCTTTTAGGGAAAACTTGTAAGAGGGTAGTGAATGGGGTTCGGGGTCAGGCTCGCTCTTTAAAGAGATAGATACCTTGGCAGGTACATATGCTAGGGATTTTTCGTCCAGGCCTTGGCGGATGTTGGGCACTGTCTCGTTATGAAGCAGGAACATTAGCAAGTAGTGGGGGGAGTCAGGAGGGGCGTTCATTTTTCTTGTAAAGCTTCGAGACGAACACGAGATGGGAGGGAAAAGGCACATATACGTAATATAAAATAGATCAAGCTGTCTTGGAAATTATTGCCTGTAGGCTGTGAAGTGTAACGCAGGAACTGTCAGAAGAGGGATGCTTGTATCGGGGCCGCGATAAGCATTTTCTGGAGGGCGGTCTTGGACGGCAAAAATTATTTAAATCGCATTTCGTTCATCGTATCCACACCCCAGCTATCTTCGGATATCTTTTCTCGAAGCGCTGCGCAAAGAGATTTGAAACTGAGGCAGACACCCACCTCGGTATTGAAAGCCGAATTGCCTCCCCTTCTTCCTTTTCATCCTCAATCTCTCACTCAACACAGCTGTAGCCATGAGCTTCCCTGGGGCTGGCGGAGCCGGCGCGGCCGGCCAGGGGAGCCAGCTGGATCAGAACGATCCCAATGTGAAGAAGGTTTGTTCGCAGTTTGCACTCGCTGTTGTTTTACGTTTTCCCTTTGTTTTAGCCGGAGATGGGTCACTTTCATGTGCGGTAGGATATCACGCTAACAGCTGCCACTCGGTTTTCGGCAATAGCTCAACGCCCTTATGGAATCCTGTTTCGCGAAGACGGCCATGTCGGGCGTCGCCGGGTTCGGCCTGGGCGCCCTGTTCGGCATGTTCATGGCTTCTGTAAGTTGGTACCCAAAAAGCCCCCGTAATCAGTTTCACCCCTGGTTATGAAAGTGGTAGAGCCGAGGAGCTAACAGAAAGGGGGTAACCTTTCACTAGATGGCCTACGACACACCTTTTCACACCCCGACCCCTGAGTCCACACCAGCGGCAAAACCTCCGGTAGCCGCGACGGGCACGGCGGCGACGGCGGCATCGGCATCGGCATCAGCATCAGCGACGAAGCCTCCCACAATACCAACAACCCCTGCGACGGCACCAGCCTCGGGGGCGGGACTGAGGCCACCGGTGGTCCCCTCGCCGATAGCGGCGGCAGCAACAAGAGCAGCAGCAGCAGCAGGGGCAGCGGCGGCACCGCACCCAACCCCTCCCCCCCTCCCCTTGGCATCGGTGACGGCGGTCGGGGCGGCGGCGTCGGCGGCGTCGGCGTCGGTGCCCCTGACGTCGCTCCCGCTGCGGCGCCAGCTGGCCGTCGGGTTCAGGGAGATGGGGACGCGCTCGTACAGCACGGCCAGGAACTTCGCAAAGGTGGGCGCCCTCTTCAGCGGGATCGAGTGCGGCATCGAGGGGCTGCGGGCCAAGAACGACGCCGCCAACGGCGTCGCCTCGGGCTGCATCACGGGCGCGCTCCTGGCCAGGGGGGGCGGACCCCAGGCCGCCGCCATCGGGTGTCTCGGGTTTGCCGCCTTCAGCGCCGCCATCGAGGCTTACTTGAGGCAGCCCAAGGATGAGTAATTAAAAAGATAAGGGAAAAGCGTGCCCGTCCGATCCTGGCGGGCGGGTTATGAGGGTGAGGATCTTTGTAAATACCTTTGTATCATGTCTTTGTGCTGTGATGGCTCTTTTGGGACTTGCATGGAATCGGCGTTTCGAATCTGCGGGTGAGTTTCCACGGAGAGTCCTGGTGAAGGCTGTCATATATAGATTTTTGGGGATAGATTATCTATCGTCATTGGAGTTTTTTGGATAGATATCTCCACTTCGGTCGTTTGGGGGGAAGATGACTTGGAGGCTTGTAATTATAGGTGCGATGTATAAATCCCTTGACAACAGTGGTCTCGATTGTTCAGCGGGACCATATGGTCGAGAAAGCTACCTAGGTAGTTTGCGCTCCTCATCGTGAAGACTGATCTATTAGAGATACATATAGTCGTCAGTCGCATGGTAAACCAGCCTCTGCCTACACTAAATGTACATGGAGCAAATCCCCGAAGACCCCTTCTTTGATAAACGCCACGGTTGAAGCCTCTTCGCGCTTTGCCATACAAAGAAGCGCCAGGCACAAATTACCAACCCATGATACAACCCTTACCAACACCGACAATTAATATCTGCTGCCTAAACTATATGAACGGAGAGAAAAGAACCCTATGTGGAAAGATCAGGAGGCGGGTTGGTAAACCCTGAAAGACCCGAATTCCCAGAAGGCATCAGTGAAGGCTGAGGGGTTTCGCGAGACGTAATCAACGCAGTTGCTAGGACCTAGTTGTTTTCATCATCCTCACGTCAGTACACCTGGCGCTTCGTGAGTCACCAATGGGGAGGGGAAAGGTAGGGAGGGGTGGGATGGAGAAGGGCCAAAAATCTTACAGCCAGAGGCCCCATAGACGCTCTCGGTCAGTGTCCCGCACAGGTCGATGTTGACGATGATGCTCTGGTTGCGGAAGTGGGAGCCGATGTCGCAGTCGGTGCTGGGGAAGTCGGCCAGGGCCGTGCCCCACGAGCTCGGGTCCGGCGTGGCGCTCCCGGCCGAGATGTCGGCGGGCAGGCTCCCCCTCGGGAACTGCCACATCCTGATCCCCTCGCCCCTGAGCTCGAGGGCCATGACCCCACCCCCCCGCGCGTTGAAGGCCGGGCCGTACGTGGCCGGGGCGCCGGCGACGTTGCAGCCCGAGTTGTAGTTTGTGTTGTTGTAGCAGTCCAGCTGGCCCGCGCTGCCCGTCATCTCGCGCCGCGACCACATGCCGCAGCCAGAGGTGGTGTGCAGCGACATGGTGTTGCCCGCGGACGAGGCCTGGTTGGTGGCCTCCATGACGTCGATCTCGCCGTTGGCCGGCCAGTGCCACCGGTCCGTCAACCAGAGGGCCGGCCAGGTGCCGCACCCGAAGGGCGTGTGCCTGATGTCGAAGACGAAGAGGCCCCGGTCGTACTGCGCCTTGGATTCGACCCGCACCGAGAATCGCCCGGTCGAGGCGTCCGGCTCGTTGCCCGGGCCGACGCTCGTGTCGACCCTGAGGACCGCGCTGGTGGACGTGGCCGAGGTCAGGTTGAGCTGCGCGGCGTGCTCGCGCGGCACGTAGTGGACGTGGCCGAAGGTCGGGTCGTAGCCCGTGAAGTAATCGAACTTGTCGAAGAAGGTGGTCCCCGAGTATGTGTCGCTGAGCTTATAGTTCAGCCTGGTGTAGTTGGGGTACCGGTTGTACCGGTTCTTCTGCTCCGTCGTGATGACGACAGGGACGACGATGACGACGATGATCACAACCAGGAGGGCCGCCAGGATGGCCCAGGCGCGCTTCTTCCACGCCCCGGGCCCCTTGCCGACCTCATCATGATAGAGCCAGGCCATGGGATTGCGTCGCGGTCCTTGCCCGTGGTCCGGTTCCGGCGGCAGCTGCTGGTATGGCGGAGGAGGAGGGGTGAAATGCTCGAATCCCAGGGGCCCAAATCCCAGCCCGCCACCATGCAGGGCGGGGTGGTCGGATATATGCCCATCGTCCAGCCCTGCGAGCCTCTTCTTCTCGCTGATAAACAGGGATGGGTGTGGACTCTGCGGGATGGCATGTGGGCTGCTGAGGCCACCAGCGCATCCTGCAAGGCGACGCGTATATTGGATGCGCGGAGGTGGATCCACTGGTGGAGGAGGAGCCGCTCCCTGTGCGTCTGGTGTGGCTCCAGTCACTCCAGTCACTCCGGTGAATCCCACTACACCAAGACCTACTGTTGCGCTCCGTTGTGCCGCCGAGATGACTAGAAACTGCTGACGTGCCTGCGCATGGCCCTGGATAATCTCCCGGTGGGAGCCTGAACTGATATTGTTGTCGCTGTTGGCAGAAGCAGTAGCAGGAGCATTGGCTGCAAGGTCCCTCGCCTGCGACGGCGGCTGAATGTGATTGCTTTTGCTGCTGCTGCCTTCCCTGATGCGACTGCGTGCTGTCACTGCTGCAGCTTTGCTGGATTGTTGGAACAGCTGCTGCAGCAACTCTCCGCTGGACTATCTGACCGGTAAGTGGACTTTTTTCGGGCCTTTCCAGTACTCGAAAGGGGTATACCCGAGCTCTTGGCGCGCCGGTACCGTCGGCTTTTTGGCCGATGACAGCATATCGGGTTGCAGATAATGAGGAGATCCAAGGGGTAGAATAGCAAGTGCCTTTGAGTTTCGTGCGATCCAGGGTTCGATTTTTCCCCATTCGGGTAAGCTGTCCCGCTGTCGGTGTTGTGCTGTGCCTCATTGATGTCGTTTTCTGGTTGACTCCGTGGCTCGGCAAAGTTGAATACGAGATATTGAATGAGCTGAGCCTCTCATTTGTTAATCGACGACAAGCACCTTGCAGCTAGGCAGCCTCTCGAATCCTGGAGAGGTTGGTCCACCTCGTGTGAGGTTTGAGCAAGATAATAAGATATAAAGATAAAATTAATAAGTCCAAGCAGGCAGGCAGTTATATTACTGCCAGTAACGCAAGCGCTCGAAAGTGACCAGCAGTTCTTTCTTCAACACAGAGAGAGAGAGAGAGAGAGAGAGAGAGAGAGAGAGAGAGAGAGACGAGCAAGAAAGAGCAGACGAGACTGCCCCTGATAAGAACCACGATCGATCGAGACTCGAGAGAAACACCTACCCTGTGCATCACGGCCTCGCGGGGAAACAGGCAAATGAGGAAGAACCTCCCATTGCTGCGAGCTTGTTATGGATGTTATGGGATCCTGGAATCGAGCTCCTCGGAGGCGTCATTGCATAGTGCACCCCTCCTCCTTCGAGCATGGTGATAATAGATGGGTGCCATCTGTCCAAGATTCGGTTCGCTCGGTTGTGTTTGCTTGAATGGAGGTGGAGAGCTTTCTTCTCCTCCCCCATCTTGCGGTGGAGGTGCTGGTTAGAGGAAGGTTTTGTCTCAAAATGCCACCCTAATATTGGCGGGTCTGGTTTGTTGGTGATGAAGCCTTGACAAGCCTGTCTGCTTAAATCACGACTAGGGTAGCTCTTGAGAGCTAGCGGGATCCTTGCTTCGACTTTTGCTGTCGTCCAGTCGTGGGAATATGATAGATTGGGTTGATACCGAATCATGGCGCAACCAGTCGAGGGTTGTCAATGTCTCGATTCAAAGTCGTGGGTGGCCTTGGGCTGTGTCGAATCCAAGCTTGCCGGGGCAGTAGAACCTCTGCATCTTCTGATCAACTCCGGAAGATCTAAATGTTTCCGTCTCCCCGCCGTCCGATCTAGAAACACTTTTGTTTCTTTTTCCCCTTTAAAACCCCCCTTTTTCTTTTTCTTTTTCTTTTGGTTTGGACCAAGAGATGCATTTCGTCCGATATGCCCCTCCAAATTCTATTTCGATACGGATTGTACTCGTGGTGCGGCTCCTCCTGGTCGGATACGCCCCCGTGACGACCGAGAAACAGATTGCTGAAGCCCCTGCAGCCAAGAGTGACGATCACAGACCATCAATGCGTCTTTCATGCTCTTCCGGGACTCTCACAGAGCATCTCATCCCAAGCACGTCTCATCGGACTTTACACGCGTCATCGGCCTTCGTGTCAGCGTGAGTAGATCTGGCATTGGCGAGGCGCTAAAGGGATCGCGAGTCGATCGACGAAAGTCTGAAAATCGCAGGGTCCGAGAATCCAATCATTGGAGTCATGAGGGAGTCCTCAGTCCTCATGGTTATCGAAAGATAAACCGAGAAGATGCATAAGTAGGGGGTTTGTTCTACGGCGTACACTTCAGTGACAGTTATTTCGAATATATATTTCCAGGGCTGAAAAAACAGCATTGCAAAGTCGCAACCCCCTAAAAAGCCAACCCTCTGCGCCGCCGGGCGAGTGTTCTTTCCTATCTCGATTTTTGAATCCTCGGAGGTCATTGTACCCATTGGACGATGAAGTGAAACCGCGTACTCTGGAAGAAGCTCACTAATTCGCCAATCTTCTCGCGGATTCTTCTGCAAACCTATTTATTGAGGAACCTCATCACCGTGTGGACATGTACGGCAGGCTATAAGAAGCTAGGCTAGTTAAGTTGTCTCAGTCGGAACGTCGGGATCGCAATGCCGAGTTGATAACGTGACACTGTAAATAGACGTAGCTATTATGTGTGGAATCCTTGGTCAAGCAGATGAACAATCACTGCCGAGAGGGTTGACAACACCTCTAAGAAACGTTTCGAACGTGTCTCTCCAGTCTCCCGAAGCCATCTGTTTGCACTCGTGTCCCTGATATTGCTGCATGTGAAGCTGATTGTTTGCCTCCTCGGCTGTCCATTAGCTGCAGTAATTCCATCTCAGTGGGGTTCCATAGATCGAAAGAAGCCACGAGGACTACTGGCCATAATAGGAAGGGAATCTCTTTCTGCCATACTAGACAAGCGAATTAAGCGATTCTGTCATAGAGCTATGGCATAGCGTGGATAATGTAGCTGGGAAGTTATGTAGGCAGTCATCGTCTCAGTCATCGTCATCCTCGTCCACCCGAGCCCTCTTCGACCTCCCGCCATCCCCACCACCACCACCATCTTGTAGCCCATACGCCCTCTTTGATGACGAGCTCTGCTCCACTTCAGACAAGAACTTGTCCACGTTGAACGGGTCCTGTGCTCCTGCCCCTGCCCCTGCCCCTGCCCCTGCCCCAGCTGCCCCTTCCTTCTCGAACTGCACGGGGCCTTCCCGGGCCTCGACCTCCCCAGCGCCCTTGAACGTGCCCCGTCCGAGCACCTCCCCGTAGCGGCTGGCCTTCTGTATCTTGGCCATCTCGGCGTCGCCGGCGGTGCCGTCGTAGTCGTCATCGTCGCCAACGTTGGCCCGGGGGCGGTAGATGCTGCTGATGGCGTCCTGGGCTGCGAACAGGGGCTTGTCGTAAGGGTTGTCTTCATTTATGCCGCCGTCGAAGCCGCTCGACTGGTTGAAGAGCCGCGAGTCGTACATGGACTCGGCCGATTGCGTGGGCTTCGCGAGCCCCAGTGCGATCTTCTCCGATATGTCGCGGTTCTGCTCCTTGGCCAGGACCTGGATCCTCCGCTCGGCGCCCATGCGCGACTGCCGCAGCTTGCGCTCCTCCTCGCGGCGGCGCTCGCGACGGGCCGCCTCCCGCTCGCGTATGTCCGAGCCCTCGCTGTCGGACCGGGACCGGGACCGCGACTCGCCGCCGCTGCGGCTGCCCGACCTTGATCTTGACCGTCCGGACCGTGACCCCGAGTCCCTCCGCGGCCTTGACGCTGGCTTCCTGCCAGCGCCGGCACGCTCCGCCCGGGCCTGCTGGGCGAGCTGCCGCAGGTTCTCTTCCTTCTGGGCCTTCTCCTTCTCCGCGAGCCGCTGCTGCATCAGGGCGCGCTGCTTGACCTCCTCGCGCGCGTGCCTGTCCGCCATGAAGAGCGCCTCCGAGAACTGCGCGAATTTGTCATTGATCGTGACGTCCTGCAGGCCCCTGCCATCAGCGGCCAGGCGCTTGTCCAGGGGGACCGTAAAGCCCTTAGGATTTTTCCAGTTGGAGACGGGCGGCGGTATCCTCCAGTCCTCCTGGTCCTGCGCCGTCAGCTTTCGGGGAGGGGAGTGCATGACGGGGGGCGGCGGGCTCGGTGGACCCCTGGGGATCTTCTTGTGCTTGAACTTGGGGGGCTCCATCGGATCCCTTTGCCGCTCGACGATCTTCATGATCCGATCTTGCTTCTTGCTGCTGTCTCCCATCTGGTTGGCGGGTGTATATCGCACGAACGTTGGGTCTTTCCTGTTGCCCACATTGACATTTTTGGGCTTCTGCGCTGCTACAGCACCGCTTACGAGCGTGGCCAAGGCATTCCTCGTCCGCTCCGCCGTCGCCTCCACCTCTTCCCTGCTCGGCCGCTGTAGGTCGATCTCGCCCGCCTCGGCGCGCTGCCGCAGCGGGATGAGGTCCTTGAATGAGGTGTGGATGATCCTACCCTCGCCGTGGCCTTGCCGCGCTATGGCGTCGTACTTGACTTTGCCCTCAGAGTCGACCTGCACCGCGAGCGCATTGCTCTTCGACTGGCCCGGTGTTTTCTTGCCCATCCCGAGAGGGTACTGCGCGACGGGAATCTCTGGGAAGGCGCCGCCGCCGCCAAAGTCCTCCTGGGTCCGTGGCCGCCACCCGGCCCGCTGGCCATAGGGCGGAGGGCCGGACCTCTTCAGGACGAGCTGAGTCTCATCTAACTCTCCTGGACCGACGATCCTCGGTCCGCGCTGGACGGCGTGTGACGGCGGTTCCTCATCTTCGCCCGTGTATTTGGGCTTCGGGAGCGCCCTTGAGAGCGCTGTGGCTATTGAAGCCATCGTCGTCGGGAGATTCCTCTCTGTATTATACGCGGCTTAAGCTCTTGGGGTTGATCGTGTTGGGTGGTTGACTGCTGCCCTCGATTGCCTAGAGTAGAGCCATTCGTCGATTGCTTTTACTGAAATGATGTAGACACAGCCCCCGAAGCAACTTCCGATCCACACCCAATCTCAAAATTTGGCAACAGTGGCTGATATGTAGATATAGGGGCGATGGTGCCGATAAGCGCTTATCAGGTTCCGAGCGCGGTTCGTACATGTTCAGCTCGACAGTTCTTATCAAATTGAAGGATGAAAGACACTAAGGACTGGGAAAGGAAGTAATATGCCTTATAGTTAAATTTATTTAGTAGCACTTGACCCGAGACTTGTTCAGTCAGATGCCTTCCAGCCAAGGCAGATATTTGGAGATACATATCGCGGCTCGCGGGGATCAGTGACATTGCTCAGATCACTTGCGCTTCGGCTTGGTTGGCCGCAACTTGAAAAAGGATTCCCACATTATTTAGTTCTATGAAAATTCGTGCCTCTTTCTGTCTCTGGCCAACTCGGATATATGTGACATGTCTTCCAATCCCCTCTTTCGTAGGTCACTTTAGTCAGACGACGAAGTCTCATCATGATACAACAGTGCAATACGTAGTCCATACCAACCACTCCCGTTCCAGAACTGGGTTGTTTGTTTTAGGGAAAAGACGCCTGGTAATAAGCACTTAGGTAAGGAGATAGGACACTTGAAAGGAAAAACCGCGCGCACAAAGTGTGCTTGTTCATACATAGCCCTTCCTCGCGCCCTGGAAGAAAAACCTGACGATGAAAACTTGAAGAGCGCCCATCGACACGACCAGGCCACATTGGATGAGACTGAAGTTGATTATGCGCTTCTCTGTGCTCCGGACGGTGGCGAAGTTGCGGTTCTCCCGCGTGCGGAAGTATTTCTGGTGCCTGGTGATCGCCGACAGCTGGCCAGAGATCTTGAAGGCCGACTCCTCCAGGGTCGACGTCTGCTCCGGTGAGGTGCCCTTCTTCGAGGGAAGGCTCACGCGGGCTTCGTTCTCGACCTGTGCGGGCGAAGTGATTGTTTCGTCAGCCAAGGAGAGATCCAGGGGTCAATGTGATATGCATCCTATCTCTCAAGCCAACCCTTCATCTCGCGGGGTCCGACTCACAGCAATCTCGAAGTCCACCACTTTGTCGCCGTATGTACTCATCGTATTGCTGAAGCAGAACTTGTACTCGCCGAGCTCGCTGACAGTAAAGACGAAGTCGCCCTGACGCTCGGCCTGTCCGTCAAGCACGATTTTGCCAGTTGGTCCGGTAACCATGTAGTCGACGTCGAAGTTGCCTCCGGATTGCACCTATGGATCCAACCATGATCACATGAGAAATTGATGTCCCGATAGGAATTTGGGGTAGTACTCTGCGTACCGCGAAGTAGAAGGCGACCTTCTCTCCCTTTAGCTTGCCGGTCGTGTAGAAGCATGCCTCCTCGCTCCCTGAGAGCTTGTAGGTGAGGGCAGTAGCGGCCACCTGGGAGGCAAGCCAGGCGAAGAGCCCGTATGTGAATAATAGCAACTGCATTGTGTGTGTTTGGTGTCTGTGTCGTGCAGTGCGTTGCTTGCCCTTGGAGCAGACTCGCAGCCGATATTCTCTCCCGACAGTCCAGTCGTATTTGGACAGCTGTCGCACTGGCTGGACAGGGGTGGATAAATCGACTGAACTGAGTGCTGATTGAGACTAAGCGGATAATTATAAGCTCCAAGGCCCGACAAGACGCGCTAACACGTGTTTGTTACAGGGATGTGTTTGAGCTTGGCGGGTTCTGACCCACCAGTCCGTTTCTAGCCACATCCGGGCGCCACAGCGTCAGTGATGAGTGATATCATCGAGACAGCAGCAGAGCTCACGCCACCATTCTGTACTTGATAGCGGATACCGTGATCCCTACCCGTTTATGCCATCCAGGAACGCCGCTTGGCTTTTTGCTTCAAAAGGCTCGAATCCCGGATGCGCCTGATAACAAAGAAACAATTCCTCTGTGATTGATTTGATGATGTTTTCATATTCTTCGCAGATTTAGAGCTGACCCCTGTTCTCTTCATTTCTGCTAGGGCAGATTTCACCAAGAGCACGATCGTTCGCAAAAGCACTTACAGCTAGCTGGATGCCCAAGTCGACCATCCTCGGAATCTCGTCACCAACTGCTCCCTACTTCCCCCTGGCTGGTAACAACAATCCATGATGGCCAAGCAGATGAGAATCGCTCGTAACACCTCCATCGCCTTGAGGTTATTATCCTACATATTTCTGCGATGGGTAGGTTCAAGCTATTTTTATTACCAAAAAGAGAAAGAAAAAAAGAAGAAACTCCTATGCCTACTTTCTGTCAAAGTGTCTACCTAGATGCCGACCTTTTTCTTTGCCTTGGAAGCTATAGCTAACAGCTGTCTGTTTAGGGTCTTCTACCTGTGAGTTTTATCAATGGGGTTAGGGGCTGTCCTAATTTCATGATTGTCCCCTTGGCTGAATCACTTCTCTTAGATCATCCCTCTGGTGGTGGGTACTCTCCTTGCCGTCTATGTCGGTGCCACCATATCAAGTTACAGGACGGAGCCCAAGTATGAGATGGTCGATGACGAGATAGACGTCATCGTCAAGGAGGTGTCCCCGCCGGAAGTGCACGAGCAGAACGGCAAAGCGAGCATCACGGCCGAGGAGATACAGATCCAGGAGACAATCTCGGTCAAGCAGAAGCCCCTCCAGCCCTGGCGCACGCTCCTCTCCGGCACACCCAATCCGCGCAGCCTGGGCCTGACCTTGTCGTCGGCCCTGGTCAACGTGGCCCTCGTGGGCATGGTGTTTGACCGCGTGCTCCGGGAGCACGCCTATACCGCCGAGAACCTCTCCTTCATCCGGGTCGGCTACGTTTCCGACTCCGAGGCCAAGCTCCTCATCCGCGAGCCTGACCAGTCCAAGATGCCCGTGACCATCCGGGTCCATATCAAGGACCCGCACCCGCCCTTCGATAATCCTCTCTGGCAGGAAGCCGGGATGGTCCGCAAGACCTCAAACGATACGGACTTCACGGCCGTGCTGACCGTTCCCCTACGCCACTCGAAGCAGAGGACGTACGAGTGGGTGTCGTCCAACAACCACTCGGGAGAGTTCACCTCGGCCCCGGCTCCCGGGAAGGTACCCGACCTCTTCGACGGGAAATTCACCTTCCTGTCCACGTCGTGCATCGTCCAGCGCCTGCCCTACAATCTGTTCGACCACGCACTGGCCATCCCCGGCCTGCGCCACCTGGCCAAGGTCCTCCCCGGGCTCGGCGCCCAGTTCATGCTCTTCCTGGGCGACTTCATCTACGTGGATGTGCCCCACCGGTGGGGCAAGGATGTCGGCGTCTACAGGCAGGAGTACCGCCAGGTGTACGCCTCGCCGGACTGGAAGGCGGTCGGGCAGAACCTGAGCTGGATCCACGTGCTGGACGACCACGAGATCGCCAACGACTGGTCCGCCAACAGCACCGGCGTCTACAGCGCCGCGGTCGACCCCTGGCACCACTACCACACCCAGGTAAACCCCCCGCAGGCGCACAGGGCCAGCTCGTCCAAGGTGCCCAGGAGGAACGCCACCTACTTCTCCTTCACCCAGGGCCCCGCCAGCTTCTTCATGCTGGACACGAGGAGCTACCGGTCGTCCAACCAGGTGAGGCCGTACGACAGCCCGGGCAAGACGATGCTGGGCGCCGAGCAGCTGGCCGACTTCCTGGCATGGCTCGCGCGGCCCGAGGCCAGGGGGGTCAAGTGGAAGGTGGTGGCCTCGTCGGTGCCCCTGACCAAGAACTGGCGCGTCAACACGCAGGACACGTGGGGCGGTTTCCTGGCCGAGCGCAGGAAGGTCCTCGAGGCCATGTGGGAGGTCGCCACCGCCAGGGGCCTGGGCGTCGTTGTCCTCTCGGGCGACAGGCACGAGTTCGCCGCCACGAGGTTCCCCCCGCCCGTCAACTCGAGCTGGCCGCAGAGCAGCGCCGTGCACGAGTTCTCCGTCAGTCCACTGAGCCAGTTCTACTCGCCCGTGGGTACTTATTTCCAGAGGGATGAGGAGGATGTGAAAATTAAGTGAGTGGTTTTGCTGCCCTTTTTTTTACTGTCCCTTTTTTTCCTTCTCTTTTCCCCTTCTTTTCTTTTGCTATTTTGTGTTTCCCCATCGCAGTTGCTATCATTTAAAGAATTCGAGAAGCTGACCCATGCATACCCCCCCTTTTCCCTTGATTCCCTTCAGGTACATCAACAAGGGCAACTCCAAGTTTGGGGCCATCACGATCGAGAACCTTGCCGACGGCGATCAGAGCAGCCTCAAATACCGCCTCTTCGTCGATAGCGTTGAGAAGTGGGACACGATCATCCTCTCTCCCCCTCTTGAGGAGAAGCCGTGGTTTTTCCAGAAGTGGAAGCCCTCTGGAGAGTGAGGGGTTGTTCCCAGCTACCTTGCTACCTACGTGCCTACTTATGCAGGGAGGCAGGTTGTCAGCGGTTCTGGTGAAGGGGGGGCATGTCCTTTCTTGCCTTCCTCAAAAGTTTTCATTTCGATTGTCGTTTGCGCTCTCTCATCATTTTTTTATCATTCTTTTTTTTTTTGGGTAACGGATGGACTTGGTTCATGATACATGGCAGACTTTTGTTCTTGCTGCTTGATCTCCGGTGGTTTACGCAGGTGAGGAAATAGGCCGGAAAGGGATCTCATGGTGGTGTCCTCGGTGGCACTAGGTGAAATAACCGGAAGACTAGATTGATCAATTTGGTTGTGCTGTCGGCAAGAGTAGGAGCCTTCCTTATACACTGAATGACTTCTAGCCTCAGTGGTCCAGATGAGTTGGGACGGATGAGAATGCTGACTTGTTGTCGCCCCGTAGTCGCTGCCAGCGGGCTGGCTATGCCTGGTGCCACTTCATATCGCAATCTCGGTCAGGGCGAACCACGGTGAAAAGAGTCGGCAGGTGAGCATAGACCGCGACGGGAATATTCACCAGCAAGTCGCTGGAGTAGAGAGGATCACAATGGTCGAGAATTGCGATGAGTAATTGGACACCTAGGTAGTTATGGCCAGGGTAGCTTTGTGGTTCGTACGTGAAGTCGACATACACTTGGGGAGGGTTCTCTTGAGCTTCCTGATCAGGGGCATCTTGGCTGATGTTATTAGACCGTCAAGACTCAAGTATTTCTATAAAATGATTCTCTACCTATGAGCTCACCGTGCTACTCAAATGTTTGTGAAACGAGAAGGTAAGGGGTTGTCATACATAAATCAATAGGCACATTATTAACTAAGGGCCGTCCATAACAAAGACACATTTTCCAGGCTCCTCCGAAAGTTACATAGAAGGTATGTATCAACCCCCCAAGATCTTGTCTAGTTACCACATAGATGTTCTGCCAAAGGTACAAAAGGGGGAAAATGGGGAATACATCTCGATTGCTCAAAATAAGTTGCATGTAAGGAAAAGTCTCGTCGGAATGATCCGCAAATCTATACCACCGTCTCAGACATCAGTCAATTTGCGCCTACGACCGCCAGACGCCGAGCACCGTAGAACAATAAGAAAATAGAAACCGAAATGAGACAAGAAACAAAGCCCCCCCCCCTTTTTTTTTTTTCATAACAGCGCCGGCGAGCCTTGCGGAGGCTGGAAGGGCGAGAAAGTCGACTTCGGTCTCGAGAAGATGGCGCTGCCCCGAGCCCAGAGCCGCATGGAAACAGGAGTCGCAGGCAGCTCCACGGGCGAGAAGGACATCCGGGCGGTGGGGGGTCGCGCGATGGTAGTGGGCCGCATGCGTAGAAGCGAGATGCGTTTGGGCACCGTCTTCCTACGGGGCACCTGCCTGCACTGCGAGAGCCGGAGATGCTGGCCCCACGAGTAAGGGGGAGGGTCCTCGGGCAGGAACGGAGGGCGGGCAGGCAGTGGCGGGGGTGGAGGGGTCGGCAGAGGAGACAAAAGGGGGCCCGCGTTTTCTGCTCCTCTCCGCTGCCAGGGCCGGGGCCGGGGCCAGTGCCATCGCGGGGGCTCATGCCATTGCCATCGTCGGGGTTGTGCAGCACACTTAGATGCCAGCCGGGATATCTCTGACCGCTTGAACCACGCCACAGCCAAGGCACCAGCGACAAATACAACAACGGCGATGGACGAGCCGACGATGATCCCGGCCATGTTCTTCGGAGGCGATTCTGGCGCAGGTTCAGACGTGGGTGTCGAGGATGCCAATGTTCCCGTCCTCTCAGGCGGGGAATGCGACGTTGGCGTGCTGGTCGTCTTGGAAGGGGTCGTCGCCGATGTTGATCCTCCGCCTCCCGCAGACCCGCTGGCTGCGAGCACTTTTGGGTGGACGCTCTGGTCGTTATCCTTCGAGCAGCGTGCCCCATTTTCACGGCAAGAATAGCCAAAAGGACAGCAGAGGCCGGTTCCGCAGGCGGGTAGCTTATAGGTGAGCTCGGCGGTGATGATCTTGGAGAATGGGTGCTCCAGCATGTTTTGTAGGCTGATGTCGCAAGTTATCGGCATGATGTCGCTGCACATCCTGTCTGATGGACAGCAAAGGACCGTCGTGTTGGCGGCAAGGGAGATGCAGTACTCGTCCTTCCGGCAGGAGAAAACTTTCGGGTATTTGCCAGGGCATGCTACTCTGTCGGCGTCTTGTCGCCTTGCTATCCGCGAGAGCCGGGTGGTCTCCTGGTCAGAGTGTTGCAGCTCGATCCGGTGAAGTGATGTGGCTCGCTCTGTCTGATCACAGACTGCCCGCCACGGCATAATGAAGAGACATAGAAGAAACAGACTGAAGAAGTTTGCCATGGTTTATTACATTAACTGGAATACAAGAAGGGAAGGAGAGAAAAGAGAGAGAGGAAGAAAAGAGAAAGTCTTCAAGGAGAAGTGGTAGCCCCTTTTCCTATACCAGAGCAGAAGGCGAGTGAAGCTACCAAGAAGAGAAGATAGAAAGAATACCTATAGCGAGGGAAGAGGAAAGGACTCAGAGCACCAAGCATCCTTGTTCGGAGATGTGATGGTCGGGGGAAGCTACACAGGATATAGCTCGAGGTTCTCGAGGCTCTCACGTCGGCCATGCCTTCACGCGCGCCATCGCGCCAGTGGTTAAGGTGGGCATCACCGTTGCCAACACCCACGACATCAACAAAGCTGTAACAAACAACACCACGTTTTAGAGGTAGATTCAGACAACTTCGCCCTTCCTTCATGGCCTTCTAGGGGATAAATCGCAGGAGGAGCACTGCCCTAAACCTGATTCTGCCTGGTGAATCAACGGAATCGGAAATCAGACCAATGGATGGGAAGGGTTTGCCGCGAAAACGATGGAGGAATGTTAGCATCTCAAGTCTCCATAGCGGCCCCGCGGGCTTTCGACACCCACCATCCTGCGACCAGCGGGCCACTCGCCCAAAGTAGTGAGGCGTGTCTCCATACTTGGTAACCTAGACTGCAGGTGGTGCCAACGGCTTCACTTTGCATTTTTGAGCCGCCGCCGTACAACGTAGTACAAGAGGTTCCGCTGTGTAGAAAGTAGGGGTGCGGAAGGGCGGCGTCCCGTTTTTGGGGTTTCGTCAACCCTAGTGCCCGGAATAGTATGCAGACAAGCGCCGGACTCGCGTTTTGGGGCTCCTTTTTTGGGTCAGTGGTCTTGGCAGTATGCTTGTTGCTCATCAACTCACCAACTCAACAACCTTCCACACTCTGAACTGCTCAATCCTTTCAGCTAAAAATTCTCCTTCACGGCAGGTGACGACGCGGTGGTGTAATAGTACGCTGTATGATGCGGACCAAAATGCAACCGATTCCACAGCTTAGGAGGAATGAATGACCACGGGGCTTTTGGTCGAAAGTCCGAACCCGACATTTTGGGTAACACCAGCAGTACCAACATTAGAGCCTCGCAGTCCGCTCCAGAAATAGGTAGGGCTTGAGATAGTAGTAAATTAGCACATGCGAACCACTTTGCCTATCAACATTTGATACTCCAGTCTGTGTTGGGGCCTATTCGAGCCCGTCCGTAGGTAGGTACATCCCTACCTAGACACACCCCTGACAAATGGAGCCGAAAGTTGCTCCAGGCCTTCCCAGCTGTCTCACTTAATCTCACAGCTGGACTTTCCACCCTCTCCTCATCAACTTCAAGTCGTGAACTCAGGTAGGATCCCAAGAACCAAAGTGTAGGAAGGCGTATACTCAACCTAGAACATGGAAAGTGTCCACGACCAGCAACTACCAAGGCTCGCATGTAGCCATTTTGCGGAACTCCCACTGGCACGCGCTGACCCGACAGTTTGGTTCGCCAACACCGGTAATTTTCTACGCTGTCTGCCTACCTAGAAGAGAGAGGAAAAGACATGATAGCCCGCATCCGTGCTCCCACCGCCTTGCTCATCAGTCCACGCCCGCGCCTCCCTTAAGCGCCAGCGTCAGAGGCAGACATCCAAGCAAACCCTCACATTATCACGGCCCATAACACGTCGCAAGACTGGGCTAGACCCTTTGTATTGGTTGGTGAGTGGTGAACGGTCTCTTGAGGAAAGCCCATTTGCTCACCAAGGTTCAGGTGCGCCACCCAAAACCAGAAAGCAGAAGATCAACTTTAAACTTCAAAACAATGGAATCAACCGATGAGACGACCAGCAACCCCTCCCGACAGACCCGGTCCCAGAAACAGGGGCAGTCTAGCAAGCCATCTGCGTCGAAAACCCAGCGCGAGGAGGAGTCGGGTCGCCTGGATGGTCCGGCCAACGAGAAGGACGGACCGCCCAAGTCGGAGTGGGTGGAGGATCCAAGGAACCCCCAGAGGCCTGCACCCAGAAGTTGATCAGTTACATGTGTGGCTGCGAGAAGCCGTTCGAATTTTTCCAGTGTCGATCCCATCTTGGGACAACTGTCTCCTGCAAGCCGGTCTCGCGCGAGGTGGCTGCACGGTCGCTAAACTACTGCCAGTCCCATCTTGTGTCCCCGACGGCAACTGTGCACTATGTAATTCCAGTGGGGAAGAGGATGAGGAAGATCCACTCGGATGAATAGCGAAAGCTGTGTGCGCAGAGCCAGCTACAGACACTTGGATGGCGTGCTCCGCGGGCTGATGGAACTGGTGTGTGTTGCAATGGCCTGGCTGAGGTCGACGGTTGAGGGGATATCAAGCATGTACGTCTGATACGTAGCGACCTCGAGAATGAGCCCACTGGCACGGAGTGGGACTGGATTTTTTTTGGCTTTGTTTAGGTAGGGGTCTGAAGTGGGTGGTTCAGTTAAAACTTTGCTCCCGCACGTCCACCCGAAGCCTGTGGCACAGCACCTTCAATACCGAACGCGGCAGCAGCGGCTTTACGCTGGAGCAATGCATTCCACATGCCGAGAACCCCCGCCTACGGCTCGACTCCCTCCTCCCTTTCCCCCGACACGACAGCTTCTCGAAATGCAATGAACTGCTCGTGTCGTTTTAGCAGGATTTCCCGAGGCCTTTTGCACTTTGTATCCTTAAATCCCGTCCGCCCTTTACTCCGCTAAAGGTCTTCCATCATGACGAAGCGCATCTTCAGAAGCCTGAACTCCGGGGCCCCCTGGATCTCGAATTCGGTTCCGAGGCCGAGTGGCGTGACCTCCGTGGCTGCGGCTATCCGTCTTACCCAGGCCCAAAAGGCCCGATGGAACACCACCGATGGCTTGCGAGTTACACCAGAAGGGATCGAGTTTGGTGCTACCACTCAACTGAAGTCTTCCCATGGCGCTGGGAAGCGAACAGTGTTGTTTGTTACCCAATGAGAGTTGAAAGTCGGTTTTGTTGGCCTAGAGGCTGAGAAGAAGGAGCTAACGTTACTTTTCTTCTGTGCAACTTATCGGCAAGGCCACATCTATGGCTACGGTAAGGACCATCCAGCCCCTCGCCGCCATGAGAATTGCCTGCTCAGAGAAACTCACGATGCTCGACTTCACTTTTTGTTTCCAGAGACAACTGCCGGTGTGTCCACTGTGTAAACCAGGACACCGTGCAGAGGAATTTCAACACGTTCGATGTAAGCGGTGTCTTCATTCTCATCTCACATTGTACACATTGTCTTCCTACAACGCTTCTATGACTGACTTGCGAACCCTTTCAAGGTCCCAAAGACAATTCGCCCTGTTGAGGCTGCCGTGAACGATCAGGGGCTCTCTGTGACCTGTAAGACCCAAAATGATCCTCGGGCTTCATGTCGATGCTGCAAATGCCTTAAACTCCATCTGACCATCGATAAAGGGGACCACGAGAAGCATCGCAGCGAATACAGTTGGGACTTTATCTGTCACTACTTGAACGACGACAGTCGAGATGTGGAACCTTTGAGGATGCGTCTCTGGGTTGCCTCAGACCATAGTCCTCCTCCGACGGTAGACTACGCCGAAGTTATGGACCCCAGCTCCGAGAAGGGGGTTGCTACTCTCACAAACCAGATTGTAGGCTTTATTTGGCGCTCGGGCTCGTCTTCAGGGGCCGCATACAGTAGAGAAGCTGACATGACCTCATAGAGAGTCCACGGCTTCGTCTTCGTCGCTAACACACCGGTCTCCCCGGAAGAGACGGAGAAGCTGCTGGAGAGGATCGCTTTCATCCGCATCACTCACTACGGCGGGTTCTACGACTTCATCCCGGATCTTGCCATGGCTGACACGGCCTACACAAATCTCGCGCTGCCGGCGCACACCGACACCACCTACTTCACGGAGCCGGCGGGCCTGCAGGCCTTCCACCTCCTCTCACACAAGTCGGCGCCCTCGTCCTCGACATCTCCATCCTCGCCCTCATCACCCGAGGCAGCAGGGGGGCAGTCCCTCCTTGTTGACGGGTTCAAGGCCGCCGCCGTCCTGCAGGTAGAGGATCCCAGGGCCTACGAGATCCTCAGCAAGGTGAGGCTCCCTTGGCACGCTAGCGGCAACAAGGGGATCGCCATCTCTCCGGACAGGCGGTACCCTGTCCTCGAGGTCGAAGAGTCCTCGGGGATGTTGCACCGGGTGCGGTGGAACAATGACGACAGAGGGGTCGTCCCCTTTGACAGCGAGTTCTCGCCGGATCAGTGGTATGAGGCCGCGAGGAAGTGGGACGGCATCCTGAGGAGGAAGGAGATGGAGTTTTGGAAGCAGCTCCAGCCGGGCCAGACTCTGAGTGAGTGCACTCCTCCTTGCACATTCTATGGCAGCAGGAAGAGTTTCTGTTTCGTTTGCATCTCACTGACAGCGGCTCAAGTCTTTGACAACTGGAGGGTCCTCCACGGGAGGAGTGCGTTTGAAGGGGTGAGGAGAATTTGCGGAGCGTACAGTAAGTTGCCGGACTCTCCGTCTTCTTTTGTCCACTCATATCCCTCGAAGACAAACTGACAAAGTCCGTAGTCAACAGAGATGATTTCGTCTCCCGGTGGCGGAACACCAACTTCTCACACGAAGAAGTTCTGAGCAAGGTGATTGGATAGACTTGCCTATGCTCATGGAGAGGAACCGTGGCCAGTCCTGAGTATCGCATTTGGATTCAAAGACTCCAATGTTCACTTCGCTCTTAGTTGGATATTTTACGATTGATGGCCGGCCATGTAACTTCCCTTTATTGGATCCCATGTAAAAAGTCGTCTGCTATCGGTGTTGATCGGCATTCCCATAGCTGCGGAAACGGGTTGGATGCTGTGCTGCACAATCGCTTTCTCCCAAATTGGCCTGTAGGGGCCTCGGAAGCGTCAAGTTGCCTAACCTACATGTGTTGGTTGTACTGTCCGTACAAAGTACTTATCTTGTCTTTATCGCCCAGCATGATGATATCGACGAATGAAAAAAATCTTTCAAGATGGCGAATTTGTTAGGCTCTACCTAGGTGCCATCGGGCTGGCTGCATGATGTTCTCTAGGCATGGTTCCACCCGAAACGTCATCAGCCAGGACTCGGGAACACTGCGGGCTTGTGACTGGCACGCTTATTCGCACCGTCCACGGATCTCTGACCTGAATCGTGGCATGCAAAAACAGTTCTTGGATTAGGCTATAATTTTGGGGCATCGAGAGAGGAAACTGCTTGATCGATGAACCATCTAAAGTCATCCTCTCGCGCCCTTGCTCGCTTGCTTGTTCACTAGGGCAAGTCGTCTCCTCTCAAGTGGTTCTGCAGGAGAGTAAAAGTTGCTAGTCACAGACCCCTTCTTCCGGTTCAACATATCTTTGGTCGACAAGAAGCCTTCTTCTCCAAGATGGCTGAGAACATGAAGGACGGCAAGTTCGTCCATGATAATATGGTGGCGCCCAAGTCTGACCGGGTCCTGCCGCTCTTCTCCTTGAAGGGCAGGACCGCGATCGTGTCCGGAGCCGGAGCCGGGATCGGGCTCGCTGTTTCACAGGGGCTTGCCGAGGCCGGGGCCAACGTCGCCATCTGGTTCAACAGCAACAAGAAGGCCCACGACCGGGCGGCTGAGATTGAGAAGACCTACGGTGTCAAATGTACGTGAGGCTTTTTGCGTTGGGATCCTAGCCCTCATCCGCCATCACCAGGAAGTGTGAAATGAGTGGGCTCGAGGCTTTCCCACGGCTTCCCCACTGACTTTCTGTTCACCTATCACAGGCAAGGCGTATCAGGTCAACGTGACCAGCTATGACAAGGTCAAGAAGGCGGTTGACACCGTCGTCGAAGACTTCAATGGCCGGCTGGACGTCTTCGTCGCCAACTCCGGGGTCGCCTGGGAGCAAGGGCCCCTGATCGACGGTGGTATCGACCACTACAGAAAAGTCGTGACGACGAACCTGGACGGGAGCATCTACTGCGCCAAGGCGGCGGGCCTGCACTGGCGGCGGCAGAAGAAGGAGGGGACGACGGCGGACGGCAAGAAGCTTGAGAACTACACCTACGGCAGCTTCATCGCGACGGCGTCCATGAGCGGGCACATTGCCAACATCCCGCAGCTGCAGACGGCGTACAACGCCTCCAAGGCGGCCGTGATCCACATGTGCAAGTCCCTCGGGGTCGAATGGGCCGGCTTCGCCCGCGCCAACTCCGTCTCGCCCGGGTACATCAACACGGAGATCTCAGGATTCAACTCGCCAGAGGTGCGGAGCACCTGGAAGGACAAGATCCCGATGGGGTAAGCATTCCACAAAACCCTTTCCTTGTATTTTTCTTTCTATCCTTTTTTTGTTTGTTTGTGAAAGAAACTCAAAAACAAGGTTGCCGAGTGACTGATCGATCGACACTGACATCACGTCTGTAGACGGGAGGGGGAACCGCAGGAGCTGAAGGGCGCGTACCTCTACCTCGCGTCTGACGCATCCTCTTACACCACTGGGACGGACATCTGCGTCGATGGCGGGTATACTGCTCCTTGATCCTTGAGTTCAAGAGGGAGCAGACCCCTTTCGTGCGCTCGGGGTCTTGATTTTGAGGGTGATGGCCTGGCCTAGGTGCGCAGAGCTCCAACATTTGCTTTACCGATAAACTGTAGTCTGGGCGCGAAGTACTTTACCCCTTGAGATCCTATCGCAGGGGATGTGAGGAATTTCGAAACATGCTGCAGCGAGTCGGTGGACAAGGATTGTTGCCTTCTAGTCGCCAGAGGACAAGCCTGGAGCAAACCGAATAGAATCGGTGGCATTGGTTGAGGAATCAAGTAGAGATCGTTGGAGTGTGAATGAATGATAAAGAAGAAAAGAAGAACGAGAGTAAACCCCTGGGAGCAATCTGCTAGTACAACGTAGCAGACGGCTAGACTGGACCTGCTAAGAATTCCAAGGTGAGTGGTGGGTGGCAAATGGCAATTAGAGTCAGGCCCATCCGTGTCTTTGTTGCTAATAACCTCACCGAAGGGGGCCGGCCACGACTGGAGCGACCAACCGGCCAATTCGACCCAACTCGCAGTGAACAACGACAACAATCGGGATTCAAAGCCAATATTTGAAGCGTGGGTATGTTGGACCTGCATCCGTTAATTGGTTGGAGGAGCCTTCTGGTACTAGGTTGTGCGGCACGAGACCATCCCCGAAGAAATCGTTATCATGAAAACGCACGCCCTGCTGCAGGTGCTTAAGCGGTGACACAATTGACTTTGTGCGCTCCGGCCACTGTTTGTTGGTGTCCACCCATTCGACCAGACTCCTTACGGACAGCCCAACCAAGTAAGTCACTTATGTACGTGTCTGTCTGGGGATAAGGCTTTACTGCGGCCCAACGAGATGCCATCTGAATTCTGCCACGCTAGGTTTGTCGGCCGTAGCTAGGTATTGCTTGGTGACTGGTCGATGGACTGCCTGACTGCAGGAGGGATAGCGGCTTGATACATGGAGGTATGTATGTTTAAGGCCCAGTGCAAGCGCCCAGTGGCAGCAGGCTGCCCCTCGCTCGCCAAGACGAAGCTGAGGATGGGTAGGTACGTGAGATTGGTGCAGAAATTGGCAGCGACAGCAAGTATCTCACCCTTTGGTGCTGGCGCTGTAAGCCCCCCTCCATTTGCCTCCTTCGATCCTCCACTGGGTCGCTCCTCCACTCTCGTCCACGACATCCACCACCATTCTCTTCCTTCGTAATATTCAGCCCTACTCTGCCTGCCTCGCATCAACCTGCATTTTTCCTCCCCATAACGCCGTTTCGACGCCCCTTTGTTCCGTCGGACGCTTTCGCGATCTTCTCCGACCAGTTGACGGCACCAACCGAGGCAGCAAGCATATACCCGCCTTTTCAAGGTCAAGCGAGACGCCGCCCTTTAGCGAACATTCACCCTTGGATTTGCGCGGAAATATAGCAAGGCGGACGACGGTTCGCATATTTTGCCCAACCCTCACAAAAGGTCCCCAGAAAACGTCCAGCCTTAACTCTGCCGGCCAGCCTCTGCTCGACACTCCACTAGAACAGGACCAAAAATCCTGACGACAGCTTCGGCTTTTGCTCGCCCACCATGGAGAACGAGGGCCCGAATGCGCCCATCTCGCACGAGGAGCGCCGCAACCTCCAGGTCGACAATGCCATCCGCGCCATTCAAGAGAAGAAGCCTCTTCCTGAGATTGACTTTTCTATCCATACTATGGAGGATGGCACCCAAGTGAGCACGATGGAGCGCGTCTGCAAAGGTCGGTAGCGAAAACGGAGTGGCTTTCTTATTCCTTGTCTCTTGTTGCTCTCCCGAATGAACAGACAAGGCTGAGGTCTAAAGGCTGACCACGGCGCATTTCTATTGCTCCCCTTCGCGGCCCCAACACTAGATGTGCAAGCACCGGCCATGTTCAAGCCCTCGGACGAGCAGTTCTTCGAGGACGAGACGCGGCAGAAGCCCAACGTGCAGTTCCTCAAGCAACACTTCTACCGCGAGGGCCGCCTGACGGAGGAGCAGGCTCTATGGATCCTCAAGAAGGGCAGCGAGGTGCTGCGATCGGAGCCGAACCTGCTGGAGATGGACGCGCCCATCACGGTGTGCGGCGACGTGCACGGGCAGTACTACGACCTGATGAAGCTGTTCGAGGTGGGCGGCGACCCGGCGGAGACGAGGTACCTGTTCCTGGGCGACTATGTCGACCGCGGCTACTTCAGCATCGAGTGCGTGCTGTACCTGTGGACGCTCAAGATCCACTACCCCAAGACGCTGTGGCTGCTGCGGGGGAACCACGAGTGCCGCCACCTGACGGACTACTTCACCTTCAAGCTCGAGTGCAAGCACAAGTACTCCGAGGCCGTGTACGAGGCCTGCATGGACTCGTTCTGCGCCCTGCCGCTGGCTGCCGTCATGAACAAGCAGTTCCTGTGCATCCACGGCGGGCTGAGCCCTGAGCTGCACACTCTGGACGACCTTAGAAATGTGAGGACCCTGCGTGGCTCTGCCCCCCCCTGGGATGATGGCATAATGCTGCGAGTTTCCTGACCGACCTGACTGACTGACTGACTGGGGTCTTCCTCCCCATCCGTCCAACAACAGATTGATCGTTTCAGAGAACCACCCACCCAGGGCCTCATGTGCGACATCCTCTGGGCTGACCCTCTGGAGGACTTCGGGCAAGAGAAGACGAGCGACTTCTTCCTTCACAACCACGTGAGGGGCTGCTCCTACTTCTTCTCGTACCCGGCGGCGTGCGCGTTCCTCGAGAAGAACAACCTGCTGTCGGTAATCCGCGCACACGAGGCGCAGGACGCGGGCTACCGCATGTACCGCAAGACGCGCACCACGGGGTTCCCGAGCGTCATGACCATCTTCTCGGCGCCCAACTACCTGGACGTGTACAACAATAAGGCTGCGGTGCTCAAGTATGAGAACAACGTGATGAACATCCGGCAGTTCAACTGCACCCCACACCCCTACTGGCTGCCCAACTTCATGGATGTCTTCACCTGGTCGCTGCCGTTCGTGGGCGAGAAGATCACGGACATGCTGATCGCCATCCTGAGCATCTCTTCGGAGGAGGAGCTGCGCGAAGGGGAGTCATCGTCGACCTCGCCGGGGCCGACCTCGCCCCCCATCACGCCGGCCGGTGCCGTGGGCGGGGTGAGCGGCGTGCCCCCCAACATGGACCCGGACTCGATCGAGTTCAAGCGGCGGGCTATCAAGAACAAGATCCTGGCGATCGGGAGGCTGTCGCGGGTGTTCCAGGTGCTGCGGGAGGAGTCGGAGCGCGTCACGGAGCTCAAGACGGTGTCGGGCGGCCGGCTGCCCGCGGGGACGCTCATGCTGGGCGCCGAGGGGATCAAGAACGCCATCAACAGCTTCGAGGAGGCGCGCAAGGTGGACCTGCAGAACGAGAGGCTGCCCCCGAGCCACGAGGCCGTGGTCAAGCACAACGAGGAGGAGAGGGCCAAGGCGTTTGAGAGGGCGGCCAGGGATGCGGAGAACGACAAGAAGCTGCAGACCCTTTCGCGGAGGCTGAGCACGTGAGTTCTACCTAACCTACCTACCTACCTGCCTAGCTACCTATCCGCCACCTCCCCTCCCTACCTACCGATTTACCTGTCCTCCTCTTTGAGACTTCCTTTTGCTGACCGAACCGCCACCTCTTTTTCTTCTTGTTTGAATCTATAGTGATCGCAAACGATGACGGCACATACCATTTCCTTTATCTCTCCTGCTTTCTGTCTTTGTGTAGGAAACGCCCTTGTCTGAAGGGATGGGTTGCACACTTAATTAACGACAGAATAGACTCCTGCTACTACTGGCCCAGGTACTGCTAATTCCTGTACTGCAGACAACATGTCTCGAGTATGCCAAGGGTGAAGGACTGGTGTTATTCCCAAGGTACCTACCTACTCACCTAGGTAGGTACCGAGAACTGTGTGGATCTCGGGGATACGTGAGAAGAAGTACCTGGGGACCCTGTAGGCACGCATGTGTTTCTCTCTCACAATAATGGACAAAAAAAGACAACAAAATCATCTCCCTACTCTGCTCAAGACCATGAATGAGAACGCTGGTGTGTATCATGCCTACTGGATGGCGCTGAGAAGGTTCGATCTCTTTGGGTTTTCTTTCCTTTTTCTTGTCCTGGCAAAACAGCTAGTTCTTCGGTAGATATTCAGGACGATTCTGATGGGAAGTGGCACTCAGCCGGCTTGATATCAGTCTCAACCCGTATCAGTCTATTTAGTTGCATACTTTGGCTATCACCCATATGGTCTACCTGATCGCCCTTGCCCCCTGTATTTCTCACCTGTGCTTCAGAAGATGGCTAAGATGTTGGGGGGGCTGGGAGGAGCGAAGGGGGGGATAGCACGTCAGCGGGCTGAGCGGAGTGTGAGAGAATGAGGTCGAAGGGTAAGAGGAGAAAGGAAAGAAAAGAAAAGGAAAGACTGACCTGGCCACACCACCAGTGACATTGCAGGGCTCGCTGGCGACGAAGAAGGTCCATCTCCCCTCCTTCCTGCAGTGCTCGGCCAGCTTCTCGAGGTGGAAGAGCTCCCCGATGGGGCACCCCCACCCTGCGAGGAGGACCTCGTGCAGGGCCCAGTCCTCCCTCGAGGGCCAGCACTCGAACGAGGGCTGGTCGCCGGCGACGGCGGAGAAGTTGTCCCAGATCCACCTGAGGACCTCGTCGGACTGCTCGACCCCGCCGAACGGGTGCGGGTTGACCTTCCTGTGGGCCTCGACCCGGTCCGGGGCCATGCGCTCCAGGGCGGCCATCCAGCCGGACCGGACGATGAGGATGTCGCCGAACCGCGGGGTCGTGCCGCCGCCGCCGGAGCCCTGCGCGGCCAGGCAGGCCCTGAGGTGGGCGAGCGGGATCGGGTCCGTGGCGAAGTGGTCGAAGCGGATGCCCTGCTCGAGGCGCCAGTGCTCGTAGTCGAGCAGGATGCCGCGGCCCACGATGCCCTGCTCGGCCCAGGCGTGGATCCCGTTGACGGCGGACCTGGTGGCGCCGCAGCCGTGAATGTCCTCCATGGTCACGCCGCCGTAGAACTTGGCCTCCTTCTGGTAGGCGAAGTGGCGGAGGCCGTCCCACTGGCTCGAGACCTGCGAGTTGAAGGTCCACTCGTCGTCGTTGACCACCCGGGGCGCCGGCTTGGCGAACATGTTCTGGTGGAAGAGCTTGCGGTTGAAGAAGGCGCCTTGGCCCTGGGCGTCCATCTCCCAGTTGAGGGAGATTCTTTTTGTCCAATTTTTATTATTCCAATTTTGGAAGAAAAACATTCGCCGGTTATATGTCAGCAGCGCTCTTGGTACCTAAGAGCATCCTCCCCGAATGACATCCACTCTCTTTATGTTCACGATTCTGCAAGTTCCGCTCGTTCCAACCACATTCAGGGGCTGTCACCAGGGGGTGCTGCACCAGAGGTCGACTCACCGGACCCCGGTCCGGATCTCGCTCTTGGCAGCCGCGGCGACCCGCTCATCCGTGAGTCGGTTAAGGGTTCCGAGCTGGTCTGAGTCGCCGTAGAGGCCCCATGCCGAGTGGTGCGGATCCCCTTTCCGGAGCGGCAGGTCCTTGAAGTCTGGGATCCCGTTCTCGTTTAGTTTGATGCCCGGTACCGGCGGAGCCATCATGTGGATCGAAGGGCCAAGGCTTTGACACGGGGCTTAAGGGTAGAGAGATGGGATGCCGGGTTGGTTCAGAGAGACAAGCAAGCTCTACTGGTCAGATAACCTCCTTTGAAAGCCTTCTCTTTGTCAGGCTGAGCCCTCCATCTTGGCTTAGATAACTTGGATGGAAGTATCTATACTCTCAGAGCCTCCAAGTCGCCGTCATGCCCCCACCTTGTTTGCTCCGAGTCGGAGCTCGACTGCCGAGTCGTGTCTATATTGTACGTTTATCCATACGTGTATCCGGTGCCATATCCAGGGCTCCACCAAGTTCGCTGAGAAATGCCCCGACCCCTTTGCTTCCCTTACAGAATACTCTGGGACCTGTGCCGAAACGCACTAGACTTCGTAATAACGGAGATGTTGTGGGTGGCGGCAGGTCATCAGCTCCGGCGGATGCTTCGAAGGCGACCTAGACCACTCTAACAGCGGGCCTATGTCAGACCGCAGGGCTCACCCATTTCGAGATCTTGATGCGGGGAAAACTGAGGAGGGGTAAATAGGTCGGTTCGGCCTAGAGTAGGAAGTAGCTTGCTAGTAGGAAACGCGGCTGCAGTCTTCTAGCTAATGCGATAGCCAACGCTTTCAAAGCCTGTATGCTCCTCCCTAGTGACAAACAGGATGACACCCACTTCTTCTGTGAGAAACTCCCTTGTTTTGATGCTAAGCACTGGCATGCGTATTGCTAGGGTGGCTGAGACTGGAGCATGAGATTGATTGTTTTGATTTGGTTGTGTTCCTAAAAAAAAAACCATAAAAAAAAGAATGTTGACATTTTGAACAGAATCATTTGCGCGGCAATCTACCTAGTCCCTACCTAGAGCTACACCACATATTAATTAAATAAAAAGTTCAAGCCACCGCCTCAGCCGGCAACGACCTCCTCACATCCCACCACCTACCCACCATCTCGGCGTAGAAGCTGAAGTAAGGGCTGACGGGGACGCCCTCCTCCCCCTCGAGCGAGACCTTGCCGTCGGGGAAGTGCCATGGCTTGTCCTTGCCGATGAAGTGAAGCACCTTGTGCTCGTCGCGGTACCGGAGGGCCGCGGGGATGTAGAGCCGGTACACCCTGTGCATCTCCATGTTGTAGGTGAAGCTGAGCCGGTACCAGCTGGCGTCGTCGGTCCCGGGGAGGGGCGGCGGCTGGGCTGCCCGCTCAATGCTGCCGGCGCTGCCGCTGGTGCTGCTGGCCCCGCTCGCCTCCGCGTCGTCGTCGTCCAGCATGATAGCGGAGTCGGCGCCGCTGTTGGACCGTTCCTTGTCCACCCCGACATCCCCGCTTCTGTTGCCCAGCAGGGCCCGGACCGGGTGGCCCCTCGTCCCGTCGCCGAAGAACTCGTTCAGCAGGCCCTGGTCCCCGCCGTCGAAAGACTCCCTCTCGGCGGCGAACCGCAGCAGGGCCGAATGGACGCCGCCGTCCGGGGTGAGCAGCATCACGCCCGAGTTGAAGCAGTCCGGGAAGCCGACCTCGGGCGACGCCGCGAACCTGACCCAGGACGGTATGTCCAGGAGGAGGTGGTCCAGCCTCGGACGGCGACGGCGGTCAGCACCGCGACGGCTGGGGAGGGGGGCTCCTGTCGGACCGGGCGACGACGACGGGCCCGGGAGCACGAGCGTGTCAGCGTCGAGGTACAGCACCCGGCTGTAGTCGGCCAGGGACCAGACGTGCAGCTTCGCCAGGGTCGCGTGCAGATCCGGGCGCCCTATCAGGGCCAGGTTGTCACTCGATACGCCCGCCACGGGGGGAACGGGCACGATCTTCGTGAAGAGGGTCAGGAGCCCGGTTTGGGAGGCCGGAGAGACGTTCTCTGGATCTATGAGGACGACGATGGGCAGCGTGGTGCCGGTGTCGAGGAGCGATTTGGCGAGGACCAGGGAGGCTACGGATTTGTTATTTTCATTTTATTTTGTTGCTTCGAGTCAACTCTGGGTCTGTTGATTGGGGATGGAAACGGGGCCGCGAGGAGTGGCTCACCTGTCACGTAGGCATCGTTGAGGACGAGCTGTTTGTTTTTTTCAAGTTTGGATCCTTTGTCAGTCCCAAGAGCATTCCCCTCTCCTTCCCTTCTCTGACGATAAGACGGGCTGTGGTCTATTCACCGTGCAGTACGCCACTGGACCAAAGTCTCGGATTCTATTGACCTCCATTCGGCGAGGCTGTTTGGGCGTGTTCGCCTTTTTGATCTTTTGGTATGGGCTGAGGAGAGGAGATATCTAAGGAGGTACGTAGTCGGTGTACGTATTCCGGCACAGAGCGCCGTCTGGACTTCATATCAACATCAGGCAGGAGGGCGGGTCAGTTAGCTTTCTAAACAATCCCAGGAAGCACTGCAGTCTGCAGATGAGCGCCCTCTCATAACAGTGTGAAGGTTGCCCGTCCGCCAGAATCTTGGCCGCAGCTCGTAGAACGACCAAGGGGTGACCCTGATCGTCTGTCATCCTGCAGTCTGTGAGACTGGTATTGAACCCAGCCACAACCTCTAGGTGGGTAGGCCGGTGTAAGAACTTGGTAGATAAGCCTTTGATAGGCGGTACGTATGTGTTGCACCAGATAGGCAAAGGTTGAGGGGGAGAGGAGGATTGGAGGGGGCAAGGGAGCAAGGGGGACAAGGTGCGTAGTACCTAAGAAGTGGTACTACCGACTGTCCCGCTCGACACGCTCTTGCTTCTGAACTTTGGATTTGGCTATTTGGTTGGGCTGAGAGCCGGGCCCGGTCTGCATTGCCATTGGCCCAACCGTCGAGACATCCAGCTGCCCTCAGAGCCGGCTCGCTTTCTGACACTGGCAAGCCAGACTAGTTGCTGGCCCAATTTGAGTTAGTCTGAATGCTTAGCCTTGGTTCGGTGTATTGCCCTGTGATCGTCAAGTGCTGACATCTGAAATCCCCATCCAACCATCAGCATCCTATACGGACGGACGTCATTCTGAAGGGCGGGGATAAAGACACCAATTTGGGTCCCTTGTGCCGACAAAGACTCCTCCTCATTGTGGTGGTGATTAGTACTACGTGGGTGCCACGCTGACAGACAAGGTTCAGGAAAGGTTCAAAATCTTGGGGTTTGGTGTGTTAAGCTTCACGTGTGATAGGCGTGGAATACGGGCAGTTTTCATCTGAAAGTCGGGCTGAGATAGAGTTTGGGGACAGATAAAACAAACACCTCCCGAATCTCTGCAGTTATAATCCTGTACTGTGGAAGGTATATTTAGATACCTCGTGCAAGTGGCTGGGGTATCGACCCAGGTAAGAGGTAGGCAGGCTAGCGACAAAGTACCCTGCTCTACCGCACGGTCCGCCGCCCCGCACTCCGGTGCAGGCCTTGGAGCCGACCGGGGCAACTAGGGCCCCTGGGGCACCTCAAGATCGTTGACTCCTCGGCTGGTCGCTCGGCGCAAAAAACCGCATGCTCCAACAGCTCGAAAAGGCAGTGACCCGGATCTCAATCTTATTCCATCATACTAGCGACCAGACGCCGTCCTTGATCTCGATCTTGACTTCCCGGCTCTCGTCGATGCTCCGCCGCCCGGCCTCGAGGATGGCAGTGGTCGCGACGGTGTTCTTGAGTGTCGGCAGGCCCTTGGCGTCGAGATCCTCGGGCTTGAGCGAGCCCGAGTTCACGGCGCGGCAGCCGTCGACGAACTTCTCCATCGAGATGTACCCGTAGCCCGTCTGGCCGCCGAAGTTGCCGTCCTCGTCCGGGGCGTACTTCATGTAGAAGGGGTTGTACCACATCAGCTGCCCGACCTTGTCGTCGGCCACGTCGTAACCCCGCTTGGCCTGGTCGATGCGGATCTCCCCGTCCCGGGCGAGGTAGTGGAAGTACTGGTTCGAGTGGACCCCGGCCTTCTGCGGCGCCGTCCAAGAGGCCGTGTACACCGCCGTCGCCCGCTTGCCCGTCTCCTTGTTCTCCCACTGCACCAGCAGCGAGATGGTGTCCTCGGTCGCCTCGTTGCAGCCCAGGCTTGTGGCTACGCCCTTCGAGGCCGAGGCCGACACCTTGACGGGGATGTAGCCCAGGCCCGAGACCATCGAGTCGCAGATGTCGACGTGGTGGCTGTTGAGATAGTACGAAATGTCAGAGTCGACGCCGGCCCAGGCCTTGAACGTCTCCAGCTGGGACTTGGGCTGCGACATGTAGCTATAGAAGTAGTTGAAGTCTCCCAGGTTCCGCGCCTTGGCCCGGGCGTCCGAGTAGGCCGGGTCGAATCGCTTGTGGTGCTCCACATAGACGTAGACATTCTTATTTCGTGCAGCCTCGAGCAGTGCCTGGTGATGCTCCAGGAGCTTCGTCGCGGGCTTGGTGATCATCACATGGACGCCCCTCTCGATCGCATACAGCGCGATTGGGTAATGCGTCGTGTCAGGGGTGAAAATGGTGATGGCATCGCCGGGCTTGAGGGCGTCGATGGCCGTCTTGTACGATTCGGGATCGACCACACCGTTTGCGGGAAAGGAGTCAAAGGAAGTGTCCAGGTTGTTATAGACGAGAGCAATGTTCTTGTGCAGGTGCTCCCCTGGACGATGAGATCGAGAAATTTTTAGTTCATCAGTCCGGCAACAGCAGCAACAACAGAGGCAGAGAAACTCACGGATGGCTGGGAACTTCTTCCCGTTTACGCCGACCATGCCCAGCTTGCCGACCTTCCCCCTCCGCCTCAGGTCGAACATGGACAAGCCCACAACACCCACCTTCTTGTCCGACCCCGAGGCGCCACCACCGACAAAGCCGGTGGTATACTCGCCGGTACCAACCTGCAACACCGTTGGTCATTACTTAATCCGACTTTCTACATAAAATGTATTGCTTCTGGTTGACAGAGGCGGAGATGGATGGCATTACTCACCATGAGCACATTGAGGGGTTCCATTTTCCGCTGACAACTTGTGACTTATTCCTTCTGTGGGTTATTCCTCAACGCGATGGGACAACTGGAGCAAGCAATGAGGGCGGACGAAGGAGAGAACCTAGAGGGCTCTCTGAAGCACCAACAGCATCCAGCAACTCATATCAATCCTGTGATGACTGCCAGTGGGAGACTCGATGCTGAACAAGTGGATTGCTCTTCGGAGAAATTGGAGGGGAAAGAGGGGAAGGCATTGGGGCGATTTGGAGCAGTCCACCCTCCCAAGCCTCCTTGCCTTTTGGCCTCCTATTTAGCCCCTTACTGTAGCCCCAGGTAATCCCATAAGGTCTAATTGGCCCTCGGTGTAATAGAATCGATCAACATCCCCTACATCGATATTGGCGATGGGAGATTTTCCGTCGACTTGGCAGGGTGCCCACCGGCCACCGGAACCGCAGTCTTCCATCCATTCTGGGCTTTGTGACCGGTGCTGTGACCGGTGCTGTGACCGGTGCTGTGACAAGTCCAGTCAGGGTCTCCGGCTTTGCCTTCTTTCTCGTTGGCGGCTGGGGGGACTTACCTAACTCTCCTCCATTGCATTCCAGTCTTTTACCGTCGCCATCTCCACTAGCTCCAGAAGAAGAAAAAATAGATCCCTGCTGAAGTAGAGCTGAGGAAGCTCATGCTCGGAGTAACTTTGGACACAACACGGGCGGACAACACGGAGTAGCTTAGCTGCTTGCCTCAGACCACCTCAATCCAATTGCCCCGCCCCCACGTTTGCATTCCCACAAGCACCTGCACTAACCTGCCCCGCGTCAACTGTGCAGGGATTCTGGAGCTACTCGATCAGCCGTTGCCTTGCCTAGGTCGGTGTAAGTACGTATTCTCTCTTTCTTTTTCGGTCTCCAGTGTTCTTCTACGTAGGTAGTAATTACTACAGGGGTATTCTGTTAAAGCCTGGAGGCTCGAGCAAACAGCTTGCATGGTCAATCCCGCTCTGCCCGCGCAGACCAACATTCGGTAATGCACTGACAGACAATAATTATTCGCTACACTTCTCTCCTGCCCGTAAACACTCACCGACTATCCACCGTGTACGGATACCACCTGCAACACACCTCCATCCTTCACGCCGGGCAGTCGAGGAACAGCGACGTAACGTGTAAAAAGGCAAGGGAAAGGTTGGTGTTGGGAGGGCGCCGTTGCCTAGTGAAGAAGCATGCGTCAGTCCGCGATCAGGCTAAATAGAACCCCAGAAAAGGAGAAGGGCACATACTACGGATTATGAATTGGATGTTGGAGGAACGGTTGGAACCGGTGGTGATGTTACTCCGTACCCATCCCGAGGGTAGTCCGCGCCGTCTGCTAGCCAGCCTGCACGGTTTCCTTGATGCATGCCGATTGCCAGATGCAAAAAACGGTTGTCATAAACTCCTGTCGTGTGTGGCCCATTTTACCATAGCAGAAGGAAGGTATCGTGGCAGTTATCATGTAAGGTATCATGGAAGGTATCAGGGTATCAGGACAACCAGGACAGCCAGGCAGGTTCCCTTAACGGCCTCTTGTGACCACAGCCCACAAATCTTTCGCCCATTGAGGGCCTCACCAATCTGTTGGACGAGGCAAACGAAGCCTCGGAAAGTGGATGCCACGCAACTTCAAAGCGATTCATGTCACCCCTCATTGGAGGAAATAGTTTTTCCGTCCACAAACTCCACGCTATTACCCAGCGTTCTTCTAGTTCCAGAGGCCGGTCACTCTAAACGTTACTGGTATGTACTTCGGATAAGCCTCAAGTCTCGTCTTCGCCTGCAGTCTTGGAGTCTTGCGGCTGCTGAGGCCGAGAGACGGAATTGCGAAAATCGTCCAACCCATCAGAGCCATCCTGTCCAGCGCCCTAAACTGCTTGATCTTAAACCCTTTAACCCCCTGTTCGACGGATTCCAGTGACTGATGTCACAGGCCGGAAGACAATGCCAGGCGGGATCAAGTCGACACCAGGTCGAGTGTCGTCCCAATCACTTGGGGCGGCCTCGAAACAAGCCTCCTAATAGCCCAGTGAAACGACCTGCTTCTCAGCTGATGTCCAAACTACTGCTACCTACTAGAACGTACATGCACGGCAGCATGTATCAATGATATCAATCACATCTTTGGGGCTGCGGTGTTGGTCCTACGTTCCACCGCCTTCCTTGACACCCATTCTTTCCCCGCCTTTCTGCCGCACCCAAGCCCGCACCCTCCCCTCCATATCCAACTTTTTGCGCTCCTGGTTCATTGTCCCGGGCTCAGTTCAACATGTGTCGAATTTCAGCCTAGATGTAAACTCGTTGCCCCCAAGACCTCGTCACTTCCCTGTTTCTTTGTTTGTTTGTTTGTTTGCTTACTTGCCTTGATTCCCATACCGGCCATACTGTGTACCGCTGTCGGCTCGGCTTCTAGGCTTGTGCGGCCATGCGGTCGTGCTGTCGTGCATCTTCCCACTATCCCCTTTCGGCCTCACCCAGTCAACTATGATTGATATTTGAATTGTCATATCATATGCACCACATATACCATACACGGACACACACATCACTGGCAGGTACTCGTATTTCCTTTGCCTTGTTGTAACCTGTCACACCACACGCCTGTGCGTTGTCTGTATGCAGACGGGATCTTCTTGTCCAAGTACGGTCACGGGTGGCCATGAGACCCCCCGGCAGATCCAGTCCAACTCGACTACTTTTTCCTATCTCATGTTAGCTTTCAGACTTTCAGACATGGACCGGAGACATGCTCCATTCACGATTGCCTGCCCAGCCGATGTTCCCCGGTCCTGGTCGCAGTTCAAAACTCATCGTACCTGTTCAAACCCAGGTATACTTAGTTCAACCTGGTGCACGGGGTACGGTGTACTAGATCCTTAACTGGTAGTACATCAAAGGCACTTCCTACCCAAATATGGGGCATTGAAAGACCCGTCGTGCTGTTATCACAATGTGCAGAGACATTACGGCTGAGCTTCCTTCCTTTGTTTGTTTGTTTGTTTGCTTGCCTTCCCTGCCTTCCTCCACTTCGCCATCCCCGATCTCAGTCCGTCCCGCTCTCAAAGGTCCGCAACTTGCACCGAAGCCCCCGTCCCAACCCTCAAGCTTTGGGGAAGGATTCACGCAACCCGCTCCTCCCACTCCGCGCCTCTTCTCCGTCGTTTCTTCTTCAACCTAAATTCATCCCTCTTGCAGATGCCCGGATTCCGACCTTCGCTTTGGGTGCTGGCCTGAACGTGTCTCCTTCTCTTTAATCTAGTTCACCTTTTCCGAGCCATTTCTCTCCCCAAGTCGAGCCAGGTTCTCCTGCAAGCAAAATACCTACGCCTCGGCTCTTCCTGTCTCCCTGTTAAACATGTCCTAGTAAATATCCTTCCCTCTCGACATCAGCCCCGACACCCCTGGAAGCTTCCCTTCTCCGTTCTCGCTGTTATCTTCCTTTTTCATTACGTCTTTGTTAGACCGGAGATCCATGCTTACCAGACTTGATCGGTTGCCCCTAAGCCACTTGCTTCCTAGCGGATCTTGAAGAGAGTACCGGGTAAGGCCACTCCTTGGCCCGTTGCCGTCAAGTGACAGAACGATGGGCCGGGTCCCCTCTGGACCTTTAGCTTTTGCGTGCATGCGTGATTTCCTGTCCGAAATGCCCACACGCCTCCCTGGACACCCTCACCACTATAAGTGCTGTATATTACATGGATATAGCGCCCGTAAGTGTCCCCCTTACCGTGCGTCTTGCCAAGACTCGTGGAGTGCCGGCCGCCGTCTACTGTAGACCTGCAGACTATATCGGAAGTCTGGGGCAGGATTTTCCATAGTATTCTTTACCTCGATGCTCAAAACTACCTACCTACTGTACTGCCTGCCAAACCCTTGTCTTTGATCTTGGGCACTATACATTTCAGGTTGGCACGCTACATGCTGTAGGTACCTGTTGAGTCCGGGCGTGGCTCCAGGCACCCCCCATTTTCTTCTGGAATCTATACTCCATAATAAGCTTCTTGGAGCTCCAGTTGCAAAGCGGCGATTCGCCCTCACCTCCGAAGGGGCCAACATAGAGAACACACTTATACACACACACACACACACACACACACACACGCACACGCACACACACCTATTTCTCCCCCTTCCTCTTAACTTCGGTTTCCCTTTCGGACCAATGTCCTAACGAGCCCAACCACTGGTAGCGGATTGCAGGGAGGGATGCTGGGCCCCGGAAAGGTATTTATTTCCAACTATGTCCCGCCGCCCCGCGATGGCTGCCGAATTTGCCTCGAGCTATGAAACTATTAGGTCACAAGAGATCTCTCCTTGCCTCCTTCCATCGTCCCGATTTAAATAGCTCGTGTCCTACTCGTTCACCACCGTGTTTCCGTACCCAGAAGTGGAAGTACATCATTAGGACAACTCAAGCACAGGCACACCGACAAGCAGCCAACACAGGGGTTCAGCTGTTGCTTTTCGGTGCCACCACCCATCTCCTATCTCCCCGTCACCTTGCCCAAAGGCTTGTGCCCCTGCCACTGGATACCTATATAAGTGCCCCTCCTGCTCGGTCGCGCTCCTTTACCCTTCCTTGCCCCTCCTTATTTGAGGGCTACTCATCTTTGGGTCCCATTCCTCCCCTCTCGCTCGTACGCCGCCCTCTGCCTCTTCTTTCCACACCCACCATACCTATCACCCGTTCGGTCGCACCTGTCACAAACTCCACACACGGCCGCATCATGACTGCCTCCAACAGCGGCGCCTCCAACGGCACCAGCAATGGTCACGCGACCACCCCCCAAAGGCGACCACTGCCGTGTGGCATCTACGCCCCGACCATGACCTTCTTCGACCCAGAGACGGAGGAGCTGGACATCCCCACCATCAAGAAGCATGCCGAGCGTCTGGCACGCGCGGGGCTGGTGGGACTGGTGACGATGGGCTCCAACGGCGAGGCCATCCACTGCACGCGTGAGGAGAAGATGGCGGTCACGCAGGCGACCCGGGAGGCCCTCGACGCCGCGGGGTTCCCTAACATGCCCATCATCGTGGGTGCCACCGAAGGGAGCGTCAAGGGCACGGTCGAGCTGTGCAAGCAGTCGCAGAAGGCCGGGGGCGACTACGTGCTCCTCCTGCCGCCCTCATACTTTCGGTCCCTGATGGACGAGGAGGCCGTCTACAGCTACTTCGTCGAGGTGGCGGACGGCAGCCCCTTGCCCCTGGTGCTGTACAACTACCCAGGCGCCGTGGCGGGCATCGACATGGACTCGGACCTGCTCATCCGCCTGGCGGCGCACCCCAACATCGTCGGCACCAAGTTCACGTGCGGCAGCACGGGCAAGCTGACGCGGGTGGCGCTGGCCACGGACGCCAAGACGCCTGGCTCCGAGGGCTCGGGCTACATGGCCTTCGGCGGCATCTGCGACTTCACGGTCCAGACCCTGGCCAGCGGCGGGTCGGGGATCATCGCGGGCGGCGCCAACGTGATGCCCAAGGTCTGCGTCCGCGTCTGGAACCTCTGGGCCGAGGGCAAGCGGGAGGAGGCCATGCAGCTGCAGAAGGTGCTCAGCAGGGGGGACTGGGTCCTCACCAAGGCCGCCATCGCCGGCACCAAGCAGGCCATCCAGAGCTACTACGGCTACGGCGGACACCCGCGCCGCCCGCTCAAGAGGCTCGACAAGGCCAAGGTGGCGAGCATTGAGGAGGGTGTTAGGGAGGTCATGGAGGTCGAGAAGGGGTTATAGGACTTGCCTTGTTCTTCTTCCTCTTCCTCTTCTTTTTCCTCTTCTTCTCGCTCTTCCTCTCCCTTTTCCCCCTTGTTATTTAGTAGCATCCTCATGCCTTATGTTGCCTTTATGAGTCGGAATCGAACCCAAAAAAAAAAAGGGAAATGGGTTCGGCAGAGTACTTATCACCCAACGATCGGGAGGAGCACCAGGGCAAACGGCCGGCTGACCCGGCCGCATCCGTATACGATGTGGCCGAAGAAGAAAAAAAGGCAGGGAAAGTATTTATTTTCCCTCTTCGTATTCTTTCTCTTAATCTGCATACCTCGTCGCCGAAACGGGAAGCAGATTGCTCCCGTTTTCCCCTTCTCCGCCGTATTCTTCGGCTATTCCGTTCGTGTTGATAGAAAAAGGCAACAAGTGGGTCGAGAGCGAGATGGATGAAAGAGAACACATAAATGATTGTTGATATAGATATTGAGATGCATTTGGGGCTGTTCGAATTCCTTCTTTTCTTCTTCTTTTTGTCCCAAAGCATCCAAATGGCAAATCTGCCGTAGTCTACATCTGCATGGTACTTAGGTAACAGGTATCTAACACGCTCATCGTCTCTTTCTGTTTCCTCATAAACGTCTCTTCTAGGAACTAGATGCGAGGTAGCTTATTCCATATACAAGAGGAAAAAAAGAAGAAAAACCCAACAACAAAAAGGTAGTCTAGATGGGTTGTTTTAACATCGGCAAGACAGGGGAAACCTCACCATAGCTCGTAAAAACTAAGCCAGTGTAGTGCATTCGACGCATCTCCTTTCGTCCTCCTTCAGTGCGCTGAAAGTGAGACCAGGGAGCCATACCCGGGCCAAGCAGGCGTTTCCGTGAGCGACGGCCTGGGCAGGCACCATCAACCGAGCTTGGGGGAAATTTTTCAAGAAAGCATCCCGCGCGGCGTGGCTCAACACCCACAAACCTTCCCTCGCGCCACGGCCACTCAGAGAGCTTGACCCCCCACGCTGCCAACCCCCCTTCCAAGCCCTCTCCGGCAGCTAGCTGATAGCGGACGTATCGGCATCGGACACACATACATATGTGTCCCCATGCGGACGGGGAGAGAGTAGGGTTCGTCCCGTCCCGTATCCCCCCTCACTTCCGTGCTTCCAGGGTGGGGTCGGGGTCCAGCCGTGGCGAGATTAGATCTGATAGGGAGAAGGTCTGGGCGCATTGCCGTTAAGACCTCCGCTAGGACTTGCTGTGTGGTGAGGTGATATCAAGGTTCCCAGGAGGGTTGGCTGTTTCACCTCTTGATGTGCAAATGCAGCAGTGCGGTAAGGAAGGAGAGAGGGAAAAAAAAGAAAGAACAAAAAGAAAAAAAAAGAGAAAGCTCTACATACGAAAAGACGAGCATCTGCCAAGCGTTGCCTTCTCCTCCTTCTTCTTTTCCGTCCCATTTCCCTTTCTAAATTTCCTTCCCCCGCACCCTCATCGCACCACGATGCTATCGTCGCCGACCTCATCCTGCCTCGGGTCGAACTGGGCCATCACCTCCGGGGCCAGGCTCGTGGCGACGCCGTCGAGCATCATCTCGGCCATGAGGCGGCCCGTCGCGGGCGCGTTCTGTATGCCCCAGCACGTGTGCCCGCTGGCGACCCAGAGGCCCCTCGTCGAGGTCGGCCCCAGCAGCGGGACCCCTTCCTTCCCCCACCTGGGGATGTAGCAGGCCTGCCTCGCCTTGATAGGGGCGGCGGCCAGCACCGGCGAGATGAGGCCAAGGTAGGCGACCAGGTCCTCGCACTGGCCCTCGTCCGTCTCCACGAGGTCGGCCGTCGCTGGCAGGGGCACCATATCGTCCGTCTCTCCTGTGAGAATGGTGCAGAGGATGTAGGTGGTTAGCGAAGGGAGTTCCCACCTTGAGACAGGTTGTCGGAAAAGAAAGACTGGTGGTGGATAAGGAGAAGGGGAGACAGGCAGGTTTTTATTGGATTGTGTTTTATTATTATTTACTTACCACAAGCGTAGACCTCGCCGAACGGTCGGGCGTAAACCTCCGGGTCCACCTTGCCCGTGTGCTTCCGCCTCAGGCCCTTCTTGGCCCGGTGGGCGGGCAGGTACCCGGGCGGGAGCTTGATGTCGGTGAAGACGGCGTAGGGGGACACGTCGGCGGCCCAGACGACGCTGTGGACCCTCGTGGGCACGATGCTGAGCCCCGGCAGCAGCGTCGGCGTCCAGGGCCCCGCGGCGACCAGGACGTCCGTCACGTCGTGGATGGTCCTCGTCGTGTTGGAGGCCCGGTCCAGGTACTCCACGCTGCTGACCCCTCCCGCTCCCGCCCCCTCGGCGCTGCTCCTGATCGCCGTCACCCTCGCGCCGAGGTGCACCTTGACGCCCCTTTCCTGCGCCAGCGTCGCCATCGCCGTCGTGAACTGGTACGGGTGAACCTGGGCCGTCTCCGTCGTCACGTCGCTGTGGCCCATCTGGTAGTGGCGCGACACCAGGTGGCCGAGGACCCAGTCCAGATCCTTCGGTAGAGACGCCTTGGTTAGGAGCTGCGTCGCAGCTGCGTCCTGCTTGGGCAGTTTGTGCCATGCTCCCTGGTCCTCAGGTCCGACGTCGATGTCCATCTTGTCAGGGTTTTCATCTTGGCCATTCGTCGCATGGTGACCTGCCAGGTTACCGATGGCATCGTCGGCGAGGCCGTTCGTGCTAGCAGGCCCAGGGATGTTGTAAGATGCATCCGAGTTACTTTGGACGTTTCCTTGCGTTTGGTCAATGACCTGAACGATGACCTGATCTTCGACCCGGTCGTTAATTTTGTCGTTGACCGCGCCGTTAACCTTCCCATTGACATCTCCATTGATGTCGCGGTCCATAGCGCCGTTAGACCAGCCATCCGTCTTGGCATCCGTTTTGCCATTAACCTCGTGGTTCTTGATTTCCTGGAGGCTCATGTTCTTGGTGTGATTGTAGTCCGGCAGTGAGTCATCATGATAGACGAATTTTCCGTCGGAGAACTGGGTGATCGACCTCCATCTCGTGCCCGAGCCAGTCGTCCGCCCTGGGATCATGTCAACGGCCACTGGGACTGTGACAGGCGCCTGTTCATGCTTCTTTAGAGGTGTAGGCTGCTGAGAATGACGCCGGGACTTGACCTGGGGCGGTACATTTTCGGGCTGGGGCACCACCGTGCGTTTTTTCCTCTTGGGCGCCTTGCCTGGTGATGACCCTTTTGCTAGCTTCTTCAGTTTCGTTTGCTTCGTTTGCTTCGGCCTGCACTCGGGCGGAAGATCCTCCTCCCGGATCTGAATTTCGAGTTTGGGGCAGCCTTTCAGGCGGCGATATCCCCAGCGGTTGACGCCGTCATGCTCGGCACTCAGGTCGCTATGAAGACGGTAGGAGAGAGGCACAAGCTCGGAAGGGTAGGCCCACAGGCCGAGCAAGCCCCCAGCTTTGCCAGAAGCCCCGGAGGCCACTGCGGAGGCTTCAACCAGGGTGATTATGTGGAGGCTCGGATCATATTTGGGATGCCTCGTCAGGTAATAAGCCGTAGTACATCCGATGACACCACCGCCTGAAGAGATGGAATTTGTGTAATCATGAGTTAGCAAGCCAAAAATGAGAGAAGGGAGGCCGGAAGGCACGTCACGCTCCGTGTAAGCTCGTTTGTGAAAATTCCAGAGAAAAAATGCAGAAGCCACGGCAGAGGGAGCGGCAGAGGGCAGGTGGTAGTTTTTGGGACGTGTAGTATATACGTGAAAGGAAATAAGGTGAAACATGAAAAGAAACAAGAAATAAGTCTAGCGATTCTTCTATTGATCAAGAAAAGAGGTTCATGATGGTTTCCATGGTACACATCAAGCAAGCACTGGCACGCGCAGGCAGGTACGTACCTACAATGACAATGTTCTTCCTCTCAGCCTTCTGTTGGGGCAACATTGCGCCGGCCGCCGATCGGATCAAGGATGGGGCCGCGATGTGAGTGGCTTGATTCAGTCCTCCGAGGCTCACTAGTCGGCCTGCTGAGAGAGAGAGAGAGACAGACGTTTCGTTCTATATCGTCATGGTTGAGGCCGCGAATTTGCGATGACTGAACATACTTACTACGGCAAGCTCTCCATGTATGTGAGGCCTGGAGTTGGAGTTCTTGAGTCTCGTCCGTTCTCTTTTGTTCCCCCTTCGTTTACTGCTCTCGTGCCACTGTCGGTTTGTTTTGGTTGATAGGTAGCCCATCTGGTCCGAGCTTCCATTACCAGCCGCTAACTGTTTGTCCACAATCCATAGGAAATTTTGATTGACTGTATTACGCCCGATGGGGTCTAGGGCAACTACCGGTTAAATACATAATCCGTTCCGTCACGCGTCTTTCTCGTCTCGTCCAGCCCTTACATAAGCGCCCTTCTGAATTCAACGTCCCAGGCTAATGATCCTTTAGTGGTGAGTTCTCGTGGGGTTAGTAGCAAGTTGTCCGTGAAGGCGTCTTCTCCAGGTGCCCAGCTTCCTATCTTCAGCCGCTGGTGCGAACCTGCTGTCGTGGCACGAGGTGAATGGGTTAGTGGGAGAGGATGAGTGGTTGTAGGTGGGTTAGGTCGTCTGCTGTCCTTCGTCGAGCCGTCCTGTTGCCATGGCATATCTGATGGTCGCCTGTACTGCTGCCATGTCGGGCGTCCAGTCGTCCGGGTCCGTGTGTGCCTTCCCTCCTAAATGGAAGGGCAGGCTACCTATACTCGCGCCAGTCTCTTACTGCATCTCTACGCGTTACGAGATCCACCTTGTGCATCGGAACAGAAAGTGGTCTATTATTTCGGTGGCGTGACCGTAAGGGCATTCCTCCATTAGTGCCGCGCCGATCTTATATAGGTAACTGTTCAGTCGAATCATTCCTGTTCGCAGCTGTGCGAGCACTTTCGCTTATGCCGCCGTTAACACATCGTATATCTAGCGCGTGTGTTTACCCGGTAACGCCTTATCGACTCTTTTAAAGTATTTGTTAATACCTGCTGGTAGGGTCCGGTAGCCTTCCTGGTTTCGTCTTACCGTAGCGAGTGTTATCGATGCCGCCCGATATAATCTCTCCACTAGTAACTTCTTCGGGTCGGCGTTCCGTTTCGCCGCCGTCTTTATTACTTTAATTAGGCTCGAGTTTTTAATCGTTAGGATTTACTTTATCGAGATAATATTACCGTTACTTCTTAACTTATTAATAATAGCGTAAATCCGCCGTATATCTACCTGTCCCGATTAACGGTATAGTTTACCGATTACTTACGTTACTACCTTATTCCTGGTGAGAACTATAATATCGTACCCGAGATGTTCCGGTAATGCGTTTAACGCTCTGCTTATAGCCGCGAGTTCAGCTGTAAACGGGTTCTGCTCGTCTCGTATACTTAATATAGCGGCTATTAAGACCAGCTCCTCGGTAAACCGGGTGGCTTATACGGGCCGAGTGATAGCACCGATACCGACCGTTTCGCTTCTGACCGATATACTCGTGATGATAACCGTTTACCCTTACCCCTTACTTCCTTTAAGGACTCTAATAATATCCTCGTCCTGAATTCGTCCTACCCGTTCCTCCTACGGGTTAAGCGCGAAAGGATAGATAACTTTTAGCCTTTCGATTAGTAGTCCCTCGTATACGGCGGTAATCCGTTGCAGCGGTGACGTAAACCGCCTTATTATCCGCGTCTCAGTCTTGGTTAGGGGGTGGACGTCCGGGAGGGTGTATAAATCCACCCAGAAGGTCGTGGCCCGTTTTTCGAATCGTTACTATACTGAGAGGATACTAGCTTCCGCTTCCGCTACCGCCGTGGCCACGGTGCGGAAGGTCCTTATAATGGCTTGCGCCTTAACATTTTACACCCTGTTAAGGGGTCTAACTAAGGTCTTACTATAAGCGTATATCCAAACGGTTAATATATAGTCTATTACGGGCGTTACCGTTAACGTAAAGAGTTACCTAGTTACTAATAATACTAGCCCTCGCAGCCGTCTTAACGCTATCGCCGCTTTAAAGCCCTTAGTCGCCGCTCTGGCGATATACTGCTTATACCTAAGTTACCGATTTATAACCACACCTAATATCTTAACCTATTCCTGCGGCTTCACCGTCTACCCTTTAATGTTAAAGGGCGTGCTATTAAGTCGTTCCGCGTTCCGTGAGAAGTGGATAATAGCCGTCTTTTCGGCCTCGAATATCGCTCCGCTCCGCGATTCCCAGTCGAGAGCTCTATTAATAATGCCCTGGATCCCTTCACGGTTAGCCTACGCCGTTAGGCCTACCACCCACGCCGTATAGTCGTCCACGAACGCGGTAGCCCCCCCACTCGCACCTATCCGGTGCTGGATAAGGTCCGCGTTAAAAAAGAGGAATAGTATAGGGGAGAGGGGTGACCCTTAAGGTAGCCCCGTTTACGGAAGGTCTCGCTTCTTTAAACTATATCCGTTAACCTCGATAAACGCCGTTCGGCCGGAACCGAACGCGTCCGCCTAGCGTACCAGCTGCGGTAGTATACCCTATACCGCTAGTCTTTAAAGCAGTCGTTCCTTATATATTCCGTTATAAGCTCCTTTCACGTCGAAGCTGATTAGGCTGACGACTTATCTTCCGCGCCACGCTTTGAAAATATGTTCCTGGAGGAGTGTAAGTGCTTGCTCTGCTGACCGGCGTTTTCGCGCGCCGAAGTGGTTGGACGGTAGCAGTCCGAACTCTTCAACTACGTACGAAATTCTTTCCGCGATCACCGCTTCTAAGACTTTACCCAGTGTCGAAAGTAGCGAGATTAGCCTCCACGCCTTAGCGATTATATAATCCGCCTTACCAGGTTTCTTTAGCGGTACGATCTTCGCGTATCTCTATTACTCGGGGAGGGCTCCTTCTTCTAGAGATGCCCGGAAGAGCTTCAGCACTCGGTGTTTCACCACCGGCTACACCTACCTTTATACTATCACTAGTAGCCCGTTATCTCCGGGTGCCTTCTATAGTCTTATCCTAAAGAGCTGCGCTTCGATTTCACCGAGGGTGATCTCCGGCATATTTATAGGTGACCGTTAGGGTCGCGGACCTTCCTCTACTATCTCGGTAGGGAGTGGCGGAAAGAAAGTGGCTAGTAGTTCCTCGGCCTATTCCGCTCCGTTAGTTATACGCGTTCCGTCCGTTCGGGTAAGTTATAGCAGCTTATTAAAGGCCGCTCCTCCTTCCGTGTCCAGGTACTTAATAGCTTTCTATATATTGGTATTATCGGCTAAAAAGTCATCCCAGTGAGTCTTTTTCTGTCGTTAAATGTGATCGCGGAAATGTTTAAAGGCTTCTTTCGCCATTCGCTTTAACTCGGGCTAGGCCTGGCCCGCTCTCCTCACAACTCTAGCCCGGTTTCTCCAGTATATGTATATCTGGCGCAGTTGCGTTAAGTCTATCGTCCACCACCTCTTCGCGTACGGTAACGGCTTCGCCTTCGGGGTTAACTTTTAAACTGCCTTAAGGACAGCTCCTATTAACAAGTCGGTCTACTACTATATTATCTCACCCGCCGGCCCTATCCGTAACCTTCGGGCGATTTCCGCTCTGATATCCTTCCACGGTGCGTTTTTAAACAAAAGTTTTAATCTCGTCGTCGGTTATAGCATAGCCACGTCGAACCTCGTCTCGATAGCTTAGTGGTCAGACCCGTAATCGGTATCGTATATCGTATATTTTACTAAGGTTCTGGAAAGGTCCTCCGAGGTTAGGATTAAGTTAATCGTCGACTCGTATTATCCAGACTGCTATGTCTTTATCCCCCGAGGAAGCACGCTCCTTAGAGTATGCTCGTTCATCAGGTCGATGATTAAGTCCGCCTCTCCCTGTCTGGCTAGTGCTATATCGTCTCCTCCCTATAAATGGTTATGTCGATTGAAGTCTCCGACCATAATGACGTCGACCACGCGTCCCCGGGCTCGCCGGCCTTCGCGGATCGCCTTATCTACTAAATAATAGATCTTTAAAAGGGCGTCTTCGTCCTGGCCTTAAATATATACCGATATTAGGAGAATATCCCGGTCCGGTAATCGCACCGTCGCCGCCACCACGTCTGGCGAAGGGACCGGCACCTGCTCGGCGTCCAGTTCCTTATTCACCTATAGTATGCTCCTCGCTCCCCACCGTCCGTCTCTCCACACTGTCGGTACCATTTTAGCCCACTTTAGGTGTCCTATCGGGACTATTTATAACTGGTCGCTTACCTTTTAAGCTGGCGGTTCTTATATCGCTAACGCCGTAAAGTCCTTAAGCCGTTTATCGTTTATCACGCTCTCGTATGCTTCTTTCCGCTTACCGATATTAAGTTAAAGCATTTGGAACGCCTTACTTATACTGGCTAGGGTATAGCTTCGGGTAGCTCTTATTAAACGACTCGTATAGTCCCCCGTACGGGATATATTTCAGCACTTGCTCGCGGCACTTATCGTAACGGTGCCCCTTCTTAATATACCGCGCGTATCTTTAAGCCTTCTTACACTTGAATGCCTTATGGCCGACTTCTTAGCAGTTATAATACTACTTTGGTCGGGGCTTTTTTTCGAATACGCTAATGTAACCCGATTCCCCGCCGGCATGGAAGAATCCTTCTTTTAGGATCCTTTTCGCATCCACCGCCTTCGTTAGGTATATTATTATTAACCCGTACGCCTTCGGGACCTCCTTCCGGCTGAGCCACGAGACTTTGGCGATCGTCGTTTCGTTTTCCTGGCTAAACGCTTCGGCAGCGCCAGGTCGGATAATACCGTACTCGTCCAGGACCGCCGTGCGGTTAACGTTATCGACCTTAATTAGGAATAACTCGTCGCGTAGCATACGTACTCCGCTCGCCAGTTGCATTTTCTCCGCCGCTTACTTAATAATAGTATGCTTTACCTCGTCCCTGCAGACGATCTTGATCCTGTTCGCGTTTTTCGCATCTACGGTCACCGCCTTATATCTCTAACTACTCTCTCCCTTCCTCTTTCTTATATCCTCTTCGACTACCTTCCTAACGGTGCCGGCGTATACCTTTTCCCTGTCGACTTCATCCACGCGGGACGCGTTTATCGTATAAAAGAGCGTTTCCGTAAAGGTCGACGGTGTCGTATTCGCCGATAAGAGAGTCCGTAGGTTAGTTAGTTAACTCGTCGGCGGCGTGCGCGCGACTTCGGCGTAAGAGGCTTATAGGCTTATTTGGGTGGAAGCGGTTATCGTTAGGCTCTTTATAATAGCGTCTAGCTGTTCTCAGACGTGCTTTAACTCCTCCCCTATCTAGGCTTTAATGTCGTCGAGTTGCCGTCGGGTCTCCTTAAGTTGCCGCCGGGTCTCCTCGTGTTATCGTCGGGTCTCTTCGCGCTGCTGCTTAAGCTCTTATGCGATGGTTTAAAGCATTTGTTTAACCGTTAAATGTTCGTTGATAGCCTTACGCGGATCTTGCGTGTGCTCCAGAACGTTGCCCATCATCTCAAATAATTCTTCGACTTCTTCTTCCTCCGCCTCATCTTGGTAGTCGCTCCTTCTCTCCTCCTGTCTGGTCCCATCTTCGCCCGCGGTCGTTCGCGCGCCCTTCCTAGCGTTCTTCCTGGTCGTTGACATGCCATTCTCGTTCGTTTGCAGTGATTGGCGTGCCTTGATGGTGGGTATTGGGGTGCGCATCGATCGCCTCGGAGCCGTCGAGTCGGGGCTGGCGTCTCCCGCCGTGGTGCCGGGTTCTACCGGCTCCGCCATCTCCGTCGCGCCGCCACGCGTCGCGCCGTGGAAAGCGGATGACTCTCTCTGACCCGGAACGGGCAAACGGAGCGATTGAATGATTAAACGATTGAATGATTGCTTAAGCAATCCAAAGGCAACCAGGTCCCCCCCCTTGGACTAATTCTACCCAGCGGTAAGCGATTCTGTGACTCTCCATAGGAAATGGGACGCAGGCAGCAGATCATCCTCCGCGTAGTCACGTGATTTCAAAAACCCAGTGGATATGTATCACCTGACTGGACACGGAGCACAGTGGGAACTTCCGATCGATGGGTCGCTGGATAGTGCATGGAGATCGAGCCTCATTGAGACCTTGGCGTGCTAGGCAGACTATTGCATCGCCCAGAACGAAGGCACTTCCACGATAAGAACCAGCTCAGAGATTGAGAGACCTTAGAGACGGGGCTCGGGAGAATTGAAGCTGCCGAAGGTCAACAATGCATGGCAGGGTGGAGCACAATATCAAGTACGTACCTGCCTAGGTAGGTAACCTACTTTGCATCACGAGGGTTTTCAAGGGAAGAAAATGCCGGTACAGTGAATTGCCATCGGAGTTACGAGCAGCGGTTATCCACACGTTATCCACAGGACTCCCAACATGGTAGAATGATTCCAAAGAGGGCGCTGATAGGCTTCGACCGGAATCGAACAACTGTGTCTGACGGGACCTCTCAGCGTAACACTTGTTTTTACCTAAGTAGTAAGTCGGGTTTCATGCCTGGGTTTGGCTGGATTTGAATGGTTCCAGCGCCGGAACGGGCCCTTGCCGAGGCTTCCAAATTGGCAGTCCGCTTGCCGCCATGCGAGCCGGAAGGGGCGGGCGGGGAGCAAGCAAGGTCCGAACTGCATGCGCGACAGTGCGAAAGCATACCACCCGCCCATTGCACTCACCTAATTCATACAAGTACGAATGAGTGATGAAACACGAGTCGCCCCACGAGATGGCAAGTCGTGATCTGTGTTCCATTCTTTGTGCACCAATACCACAACGGCTACAAGGAAAGGTTATTACAATTTCTCAACGCCTCAACGTTTCTCCCTCAAGAAAAGCGTTCCCCAGGTCATAAACCAGCATCCTCGAGCAGACCATTGCATTACCGCTACGTACTCTTATTCCGAGCCTCCAGTAAGTTCAATTCGGTCTCAGCCTGCTGTAGGTCTCATGATTCCCCTCCCTCGCTTCCTTCCTTGGTCTATCTCATTGGACTCTATACCTACCTACGCGCTCTGTACGAATAAAGGCTCTTGATCTGACACTAGTAGGCAGGAAGCATCCTTCCCCTCACTCTATAATTTGCAGGCTTTGGCCCAGCAGCTATGGCGTCCGCAACGGCGTTCTACGACTTCAAGCCCCTGGACAGTACGTGATCCCATCCACAGAGTAGCAACACGCAACTACAGCCACTCCACCCTGTCTACGCCAGGCCACCCACCCATCCTGAATCCTCCTGCTGGCATTTGCATTCGCAACCCATCCAATGCACAATGGCTTCCCCCTACCTTCTCCTTGTCTCCTCCCCACCTCCGGGCATCTGCCCAGGCCTTTGCCCCAATTCTCCAGCTCGTCGGCGTTGTATGACTTTGTACTCGCGCGTGCCGTACGGCATAAAGAGACCAGCAGATTTTCTGGACCCCCAAGGAAGCATCCGCTATTCTAGAGCCCTCTTTCGCCGCCGCCCCTTTTGCTCGCCGAGGCTTGGCGACAGACATGAACATCTTATCCCGTGGCTACCAAATTGCAGGAGAGAGATTACGAGTCCACTAACAAGCTCGCGGGAGGTGATGTCGAGGAAGAGCGAATTTGCTAACCAGAGGGGAACCAACGCAGAGAAGGGCCAAGAGGTGCCCCTGAGCGACTACAAGGGCAAGGTGGTCCTTGTGGTCAACACAGCCTCCAAATGCGGCTTCACCCCTCAGTACGCCGGCCTGGAGAAACTGTACAAGTCGGTCCGGGAGTCACACGGCGACGACTTCGTCATCCTGGGCTTCCCCTGCAACCAGTTCGGCGGGCAGGAGCCGGGCTCGGACGAGGAGATCCAGAGCTTCTGCCAGATCAACTACGGCGTCTCCTTCCCCATCATGGGCAAGACGGATGTCAACGGGGACGATGCGAACCCCCTTTTCAAGTGGCTAAAGGAGGAGCAGCCCGGGCTGATGGGCCTCAAGCGCGTCAAGTGGAACTTTGAGAAGTTCCTCATCGGCCGCGACGGAAAGGTCAAGGGCCGATGGGCCAGCACGACGAAGCCAGAGTCGCTGGAGAAGGACATCCTCAAGGAGCTGGGGCAGAAGGCCGCGGCTTGAGTTCTGCTCCGGCGGTCGCTCACTGACAAGTTGGGCTTGTGATTGTCTCGGTGAGAGAATGATTGCCTGGATATGAGGCGAGGGGACTGGGGTTGAGTGAGAGGGTACGTGAGTGAGTGGGTGAGTGACGTTATGGTCCAAGAAAGGCAAAGGTCGATTCCTTGTGCTGATGCCGCGTCGAAGAAATTCACACAAGATATCGACATCACCAGGGAGGATGCGAGGCTTCTTGAGAGGGAATCGTAAACATACCACTAACTCTATGAGGGGAGGGATTCTATTCCGCGTCGTCGATCAACGCTCCGACCCATATTGACATCATAGGATTCATTTGATAATCGAACTATTCTCTTGTGTTTTCCCCTCAATCGACTTGCTTCAGCTCGCTTGCCTATCTATTCTTGCGTACAAACAGTCGAGGTCCGCGGACCCCAATTCTCTCCCTCGACTAAAAAGTATGACAATGAAGTTGAGTGAAACAGAAGATAATCAGATAGCAGATCATCGTATGGCCGTCCACCCTGCTGGATTCCGGTAGGGGGGCCCCCTAGAAATATGGAAAACGATCAAAAGCCAAGACGGTGTCGGTGTCGATGATGAGACTTGTGGAAAAACATCTCGACAAAGGGTGTGTACATGATCGGTACGGTAGCGCCAGGACGGGCTCCATACTGCGTACGCAATAGGCCCCTTCCATCTCCTTCTTTCCGATCATGCCCCTCCTCTAGCTGTGTCAATGTCTAGTCTAGTTCCCAGGCTTGTCACAGCTTGAGTGGTTAGAAGTGGCCACCAGAGTGGCGGCTAGCATGCCATCCAAGCCATCCACTCCAGCTACCTGGGGAAGATCGCCACCAATATTGCATCACCCATTCAATGTTGCATCGCTCGCTTGGTCTGGAATGGGATCCGTGCGGGCGATGAAGGGGGATTGGAGGGGATGATAAACGGGGTCTGCACAACCAGCCAGTGTTTGTTTAATGGAGAACAAATTTTGGGGGGATCTTCCTGTGTCCCCTCTAGAGGGCTTTTCCGAGCTTCCGAGCCTTGTGAACCTCATTTGCCTTTACAGGCCTTTTTTTCTCGCTTTTTCTTCATCGTTTACCTCCCCCCGGGCGTTTCCTTCATCTTTCCGTGTCCCATCTCAAATGTCACGGTTGGGATAACGGATACGCCGTTGGCTGCCTCGGCCAGGCCCTTCCATTATGGACGGGATGTGTGCTTTGGGATCTGGACTTCTTTTCCCTTTTAGTAAAATCCCCGGGCGAAACCAGCCGTGCCAGCGCTCAGCCGACTCCGGGATCCATCGACTCTGTCGTCGGAGTCGGGCCAATGGTCCGCCTGCGATCAGCCTCATCCTCCACAACCCCATACCACCAGTGTAGACACTGATCGGTCGGTGGAGGATACCTACAGCTACTTCTTTTGCAAGTAAGTATTTATCTAGTCAACTACTACTAGGTAGCCCATCGCCCCTGAACGGTGGGTCATGGGCGGCCAAGGGGAGCTACAGGGACGGGTACCTTTTGGGAGCAATTCGGCGCACGTTCTGGATCGCATACCAAGTAGTATGCACTAGCATTACTACTAGTATGTCTTTGTACTCCGTAGGGTACGCGTTGACTCGCGCCGTGTATCGTTGCAATTTGCCCTCAACAGTAACAATAGTGGCTTATTGGGTATGAGAAAAACCCCAGGCACCTTTAAGGGGGTTCGCTCTTCTCTGTCGTTTTCACGAGCCGCCAATCCGTCGTGGGGGTTTGAGATTTGATGTTGCTTGCATTGGCCCTACAATTTCGGTCCTCTAGCCCAACTGAGCCCCTCGGTGACTGGAACCCTTGCAGCTTAGGAAGTGGTGCTTGAGGATTAAACCGCTTCACCGCACGCCCATTCCTGTGCTATTGAAGCTGGGAGTTGGCTCTAATATACCAGGGTAGTGTCGCCGATGGGATTTCGTTTTGTCTTTAACGCCGTACCTAGTTATAGGAAGTAAGGCGTTGTTTTTAAATTAGACCGAGGCGGCGGCCATAGCTTTGCTGCTGGGAAAGGGTTGTTTGAAGAGGAACATGAAGTTTAACCGCTTGTCATCCCTACTCGGACGGAGAAATGGAGCACTGAGCCCCTGAAATTGGCAGGGACCGACGGTACAGTGGGATGGCTCGTGATGCGTACCGGTATTTTTTTTGCATGCATGCGTCAACTCGGCTTGGGGAATGCACGGTTTACCAACGTTCGCCAGGGCGTCGGCACATCATTTAATTTTCCTGTTTGATCCCACCAGAGATGGTGTGAGACTCGGAGTTTGAGGCAACCCTTGCTCAGCATCAGAAGGGCTGAAAGGCTTCAAAGTCTCTGCATCAACTAGAACGCAGGCCTCGCCGGGCTAGTCTCTAGCAGAAAGGATATCATCGCTAAATTGGATCTGGTAACACCTGGAGGAGTTTTATTCATCTATTCACCTACGGATACTCACCTTTTCATCCATTCAACAGCAGCACGGTCGGCGGAGAGAATCGACCCAACAGGCCCAAGTACACATATTTGGTCTCTTCAGAAGCATTATAGTTGAACGCTTAGCAAGCTGTAGGCAGGAAGTGGCGGGAATCATACCAGCCGCAGCGCATCCCACAGCGGGCAGTACGCGTTCTGAGTGAATTCGCGAGAGGAAAGTAAAGCAGCTGCTTGCCCAAAACTGAGCTCGGTGAAGCCTCACTCACAGCTCTCCTCCGATATTAGACCGGTCGGATTCCTCCGTTTGGCTGAGCCGGAGTATGGCATGGTACGTAAGTCCTTTTAGATGTTGTCGAATGTTCGGGAGCCGCTGGCCAAAGCCTCATGCATGCATGTATGACGAGGCCTTTGGGCCCTAAGTCGGACCTAGTGGCACGGTGATACCGAATCCTCGAGATGGCTACGGCTCATCCCATTCTGTTTTCCCTTTTCCCGTTGAGGGGTGGTCAAGTCAGATCGATGGAATGGGAGACGAGAAGTACCGCACAGGGGCCAAAGTTCGTGGTGGAGTGACAGACGTAAGCGGTGCTTGTGAATGACGTTGGCGAAGTGAATCTATCGCATGCGGAGGTGGTATCGCAGCGGAGGGGAAAGGTAGGATCCAACGAAAGCTGACAGCATGCTACTAGGTCCATCACACGAATAAGAAGAATCCCCTCAAATGCGGGAGCATCATTGAATGAATGTGAGCGAGCAGCAACACACAGCAGCTAGGGGTCTGTACCTCGTTTGGCCAGCGGTCTAGACTCCTGCCGGAACATGCAGCCGGGCGCCTTGACTCTACCTACGTTTTGGCTATCCGCAGCTCAGCAGGAGAAACGAAGAGTGCAAAAGCTGTGAAAGTGAGCTCCAAATACGAGAACAACGGGCACATACATTCATACTAGGCACGTAGTGAGGGTAACCCCCTGTGAGTCCTGTCGTACGAACGCTCGGACCATGTACCAACTCCGTCCCAGATCTCGTGAGTTGTGGCTCACCAGTTTCCAGACAGATAGGCACCGGCTGCAGGATTATGGCGAGGCGCCTTGACGAGATGCAAAATATATTAGCCTCCCGCGTCTGCCAGTGTTCACACGAATGTGGTAGCAAGGTAAGCTATTAACATTAACAGCACCTGACTCGGAATTAGCTCGAGGCAAGGCAGAATGGGATACTCTCCTCTTTACATGATACCATGTGAATAGATGGTCCTTATTTATTACACCTTGGAAAGGACGGGCAAAGACGAAAAGGGGGTAAAGTGTTGTTTATCGAATGAAGAGGGAACCGTGCAGGTCGGCATTTTCTCTCAGGCCAAGGAAGAGACCGTAGGGTGTAGGGAAGCTACCTAATGACTAAGGAAGAAGACATGATACTGCAAAATGTGAAGTTGATTCTTCCAAGTGCGCGAAGGGCCAGCAGGTGATGCCACGAATAGTGTAACAATACTCGAGCTTGTTATGTTACACCTACCCCGACCATTGCGACTCCATACCTACCTACCTAGGTAGGTATACACAGTCCCATCAGACCAGCCTTACGAGTCACGACACAGCCTCACCGCGCTCAAAACCGCAATGTCTGAGGTGAGGACCAGCATCAAGGTCTCGTCGGCTCATCCCGTTTAGAAATCCGATAGGCTGCAGGGTCAGATCTTAGAAGTACGTATTATGTAAGATCTGATCATTTGAAAATGAACGCGCAAAGATCCAGACTCCCAGCCCGTGGTCTGCTTAGGAGGTTCAAGATGAGGGGCGTAAAGAGCCGAGTGTCAGCGGCCTCTCTCCAGAGAAAACTTAGCAAGGAAGTCTTGCAGTTCGAAGACTCGAGATATTATCCTAGGAACTTGTCGACCTACGTACTGCTAGGAGATCCCTCATAGTTTTGCGGCTCGAGGCTCGGCAAATCTAGTGTAGCAGAGATCCAACGCGTGCACAGGCCGCTTGAGGGCACGGGATCTCGATAGGTCTGTGAGCCTACTATCCGTATGCCATCCGTAGCAGTACGTAGCCACAGGAATCGTCTTGTGTAACTGGCGGAAGTACTTTACGGACGACTCCGTAACCGTGAAGGGGAATACAAGGTACTAGCTAGGTAGGCAAGGAAACGAGGCATCAAGGCATGACGGTGGACGCTGGAGGAACAGTCAGCAGGGCCACTCCGTAGAAGTGTAACGTTCCATCGCCGCAATCAGAATCCCACGGTTTAACAGCCAATCAACAGAGGAAATCTCACGCTCGGGCCACACTTCCCCCGCGACAGGTAGTGATCTTCCTTTTCGCAGCATGATGAAGAAACAAACCACCAGCACAGAGTGGACGCGTCGAACTTAGTCCAAGCCATTTGACTGTCCAATTGACGTCTGTGGCTGCGGTCCGGTGTGATATTTTCCAGAAGTGAGCTGTCAAATGCGCAGTCGCCGTTGTCCGCCATTGTTCTTGCAGCTCACGGTAGCCGAGCAGCCACCAAACAGCACCAAGCACGGGGCACAAGCGTCTTTCGGTGAATTTGACGGGCTAACCTAACATAATATGATGGTGGGGGAGCGGGGTTTCTCGCGTTTTTCGATGGGCGGTGAGGGAAGTGCCTGCCCGTCCGTCCACAGAGATGCGATCGGATCCTTCTCTACATTCTATCCTACAACTAGACTAGAGGAGGAGCAGTTTTTTTGATAGCACACCTAAGGTAGGCACCCATCAAGGACCCCTTTTGTATGGATTTGGGAACGAACAGGAGGCGCATGAAGGAGTTTGCGCTAGGGAGAACCAGGTGATCAAGATTCAACGTTGTTCAATATACAGTGCCGCCCGCTTGCTCTTTCTTGCTCACAATTGCGCTGAGCTGGCGAATTTTGATTGTGCGGGCGGATCTCGATCGGAGGCAACTCCGGACGACAGAGCAGAGGGTTGTCCCACCAGCCAAGAGACCAGCAGCCAACACAACCAGGGCGACTACATACCCCGGCTTGCCAGCTTATCAAGCCTGTCCCGAAGCACAGCGGAATAGTACCGTGCGGAACATTCCAAATACCATGGCTGTTGTGCTTGCTGTATGTACACTATGTTGTGAGATTCGTTGCTTGCCACAAACCTGTCTCTCGTCAAGATCGACAAGCCGACGAAAGCCACAACGCAACCCCGTCTCGGAACGAATGGCCCAATAAGAGTTTGGTGTGAGGGGTCCTGCGGCAGCGCAAGAGACATCGGGCAATGGCAGAAAAGGGCAAGGCGGCGGAATGGCAATGGACCTGTTGGCTTGCAGGGGTGTGATCAGCTGGGGGGGTGGGACGAAGGCTTCTATGCAGCCTTCCAAGCCTTCTTCGGTCCTTCTAGCGCGGTCAGGGACGCACCAGCCCAACCAAAGCACCTTACCCGAAAAAGAAGTCTCCCCGGGGCCCGGCTTTGCCCAGTAGTCGGCGTACTTAATACTACTTATACGGAGACACAGAGTCACGGCTTGGGCTGGTTGGATGGGGTGCGAAAGGCATGTTGGAGCAGGGCAAGGAGCGGGTTTGCTGGGTTTGGTTCCTCGTGTTCATCCACTTGATAAGGGTTCACGATAGGAGGCTATCATGTAATGAAATATATTAGCTTCACACAGAGGAAACAAGATTTACAAGCTACCGAACTCCAACCAAGAGACGGTTTTGTGGATGTGTGCGTGCATGTGTGTGTGCATGTGTGTGTGTGTGTGTTTGTGTGTGCATGTGTGACCAGGACTCTCGGCCGGAGGGAGCAGGGATACGGACGGCGGAGTGGCAGTGCTTTCTAGGAAGGCCTCCTCAAGAGCTCAAGAGACAAGGCGGATGATGATTTAGCAACCTGGGGACTCCCATCGCCACACCGATCTTGCTTGCTCTCTCATTCCAATTCCTGTCTCCAGAGACTACGGGATCGGGAGAAGAAGTGCTTTGTATGTGGGAGCTTCATATAATTGCCTTCGCGTGGGCACGCACGGGACCACCCCCGCTACCTAGGCTGAGGATATGAGTCTCCCATTTCCTCTGTGCTGTGAACATTTTTAGAAACAGTAAAGGAGGGGACCGAATCTCTGTAAGGTGGAGGGTGAGACTTCCTGCACCAATTGGCCTGCGTTGCGTCGCAGTCTGGACCACGGCTGAGAGACGAGAGGCTTGATGCCGTGTAAGCCGTGATGTGCTTCAGTGATGTGTGGGTAGGACTGAAGTGACCAAGCTTCATGTGCGTGCCCGCCCAGCCATTATCCTCGTAGTCACTGGCTTTGTTGGCTCGCAGTCACAAGGGAAGCCGTAATAACCAGCTCTCTGAGATTGGCAGATTGTGAGGTGGCAAAGCCGTGGATTTCGTTGCACGTCCAAACGCCGCTCTAGTGTATTTGTCCAGCTAGTGTACTCCGAGAGCCATTGCAGAACATCGCCTAATTGATCTGGTCGAGTCCGGGATGGGGGTCGCAACAGCCAACAATTAGTCTGTCGCCAGATTCGCGAGTGGCTTGCGACTCACCCGAAGTCATCCTATCCTCAACCGCGAAGATTGGTTGACACTTGTCGCACGGGGGTGAGCTTGCTCCTTGCTAAGTTGCTGCTCGCTACTGCGATAAGTTGCCGGTTGATGGTCGATGGTTGCCAGCTGGGGGCTGTGACCCTCACCTCACCACTGCATCAGTCTCAGAGTCTCATCATTTCTACAAATTGACCAGGGGCAAATATCAGTCATTCGATAATCTCATCGACACACCCCTCTCGCCTGCTCCTCTAGCGAGGCCTCAACTTTCTGATGGACCTGCATGAGGTCGCCGGGGTTTCTACGGCACGGAAAGCCTGCTTAGTAGCATTGCAGGCGAATCCTTGAAGCTGAGTGGGCTCTACAGAATGGGGCTTCGGTGAACGAAAGCAGAAGAGACCCAAACAAAGGCGGCGCTTGCGGGACGCCACCAACTGGGAGAGTCGGCGACAGGGACGCGCAAACCAAATTGAACAAGGCTAGGTAGGTACGTACTACATAGTACGGTAAAGCACCGAGGATTCACGTGCAAGGGACGCCGAGACAAAGTTGTCGGCGCAAAATCCCGCCATTGTCGAGACAGTTGTCCCTGAAGCCAGGAGGGGCCGATTTGTGGCTTGCTTAGCGCGACGGAAATCACAATGAGTCTGCAAATCCCGCTGGCAATTCATTTTTCTCGTCACGTCACTGGTTCAGGTTTTTAAGATGAGCGAATGGGAAGGGGCCGGCAGCCAAGAAGTTTACGAAGTGCACTAAGTGCACTAAGTGCACTACGGAGTACTACTTAGAAAGACCAGGGCTACTCCGTGGTCAATCTTCTACAATCGCTCCATGATCCCGTCAAATCTCATGAAGCAAAGAGGGATGCCAGGGGGTGTCAATATGTAGTGCGGCTGCCATCATTATGTCGTGAGAGCCTGGCTTGGTCGGTGCCCGGAGGTCAGGCTGGTCCGGCTACTTTGCTTTTGATTCCCTGCCGGAAGATAGAACTACTTGCCCATACTTGGCCAATTTTGCCGCTGTATGATGGTGTGGCTGTCAACTTATCAGTCCGCCAACGGTCGTCAACATTCGCCGGTCTGCAAAAAGTTCTAGCAGCGCCAAAAGCCTGTTATCAAACCCTCCTCGATTGTTTCAACGATCGAGAGATAAAATACTCCGTACGTACGGAGTATTGGAAAAGGGATGGACCGGGGTCCGGATCGCGAGTCGCACACCCTTCAAACTCAAATATGGAAAGATGGGGGACGACCAGACCAAGAGCCCACCCAAGTGCCGCCCGAGCGATGATTCAACGAGCTGTAAAGTGAGGGGGCCGGGAGGGGTTCCCCTGCTGAGAAGCCCGTGCCCAGCGTAGAATTCTGAGGGGCTTGAGAGTTGGCTGGGACAGGCGGCAAACCCCGCATGGATTACTATCTGATCTGTGATGAACGATTGTCAGCTGTCAGGCTTATGACGGATAGAATAGGGTTTTGCACGTACTGCGTACAGGGAGAGATATCAGCAGAAAGAAATATGAGTCTGACAAAAGCGTGGGATATGGCTTTCAGTCTCGTCCAGAGGATAGGGTTGGTTCAGACAAGTTAGTTTTGCCTGGTTGATTTACTACTAGACTAAGGTAGTTGCCAATGATCGACATCTGCTGCCGCCACACTTATCCAATTCCTTGATTGCCCGCTTCGGACACCAGCCGAACAAGTGCGGGCATGCATGGATGATGTCAGTCAACGTCTTTTTTTCGAAAATATTGCCCGCGCTACTGCCACTTCCTGGCCGTGTGGCTGCCCTCCTTCAGAGTTCCCGAGGCATTGATGCTTCGGGGGGATCCGAATCGGGGAACTGAGAAGCATTTGTCCAATGGTTTAACCTCATTTTCTTTTTTCTTTTTATTCTGCAAGTTGAAGGATAACAAGACGTCTCGTTGCCCAAGGGTAGCCCAAGGTTTCCACAGGTTTCCCGAGGTACCCGGATGTAGATGAGTAGATGCATCGGGTGTGCGGTGACCTGGCATGGCGAGCTAGCTTTCACTGGACTAGCTAGTATGCGGAGAGAAAATGGAAGGTCCATGGAAGCCTGCGTGGAAGGTTCTTGATGATGGGTGGGAGGGGAGGTTGAGGGGGGACAGGACAGATAGAACCAAACATAGGGAGGAGGACATGGCAGGCAGCACGCCATTCGGCGGTAACGTTTGTGGTGCAGGCTGCAGAAGGCTGCAATATGTAAACCTCTCAGGTGACGCTGGTTGGCAGCCTCACAAGTCACAGCTGCCCGGCGGAACGAGCACTGCCCGGACAGTAAATCACAGCATCCTGTGTTTTTTCCCCACCACCTCAAGGGCCATCATGACGGTGCTTGAGATAGTCGATATTAGCTAACCTACCTCACCGGGCACGCTGACCTATCTGTGCAACTGCCAACATCGAGATAGCGGATAGGATCTGATAGCTCGCATATTCCGGGTCGCTCACACACAACGGTGCAGTTTATTTTTATCACAACTTGTTGGTTTCTCCTCTCGCGAAAGGAAGTCTCCGTTGAGAGGGTGTACTGCGTAGAAAAAACTGACTCCCGTGATCTTGCACTGGAAGCGGTGAGGTTGCAAATCGCAATCCTCCCGCGAGCTGTGAGGCTTGTGCATAGCTTATCCGCCCAAGCCGCCTGGACCTTCGGTTTGAGCTTGGTCAGATTCGCCAGGTGGGAATGCGAGGCAAAATGAAGTGCCCACCAATGCAGCAATCACTCGACTTCTCCTTCCTGACGCTATCCACGCTAATTCAGTCGTGTGCTACGCTGGGCATTCCCTTTTGTCCCAACTTGGCTCGAGAACCAAGATAACCAGACGCTGTTTGGCTGTCTGGCAGCGTTGGCAGCCTACTGCATAGTAGTCGTCTGGATGTCTGCATATATTAACTTCACAAACTCGCAGAAGTTGGACGTCTGCTGGCACAGCCCTCAATGCTCTTTCCATCTACGACAGCGTACTAATTTCGAATGGTGGGATGGCCCAAACCAGGTCCCCTAACCCCACATCCGCCGTAGTGCGTACCTATGGTAGAGGTACTATAGTAGTACAGAGTAAGTTACTGCCTAAGCGCCCCCCACATGTATACATACAGCTGGCACCATGTCATCGCTCTCAAGGGACCCCGATCTTAGAAGATGGTGAAGGTGACGACGGCCTGCCTTCTGTCTTGTCAACATTTTTCCACGGATATAGGCCATAGTGATGATGCAGGCTGGCCGGTAGATGGTGTCTATGACATGGAAGAGCAATTAAAAAGACTCCAAGAATAAACACTCCCCTAGCTTGGGCAAAGAAGCGCTCTAAGTATGCCATCTGATGGTCGTCTTTGGCGGGTTGGTCTCAGTCTCCCACATGCATGGTGCTGGCGCTCAACGACAAATGGACCGTGCTATCTCTATATTGACCCGTTGACCAACTATGTAAAGGCTCCTCCTAATATAATTCGCGTCCAGCGAGTCGGAGCAGTGGGATGCAGTCTCCTGATACGAGATCCAGATCTAAAAATGCCCCATTTTGCTCCATTGGGGAGGACGATTGATAGGGTTCGGGAAGGGGACGAAACGGAGTGACCCTGCGACGGCGAGGGCAAGCATTGGTCCCAGTCCTAGGGATGGAAAAAAGGCGTACTGGGATAGAAAGGGAAAAAAAATCACAAAATTAAATGTTTCTTGCTGCCATGTACAAAATCACAAAAAAAGGGAAAAGAAGAGAACAAAGGGCCATAGAAGCGGAACGATAGCGACCTGTGACACGTATGCTGCGTAATGGCCTGGATGACGACCGGAAAAGACCGGCACACTCTGGGAGGAAACGAGGTCGAAGATATACACGGTAAATTCCTTCCAGACCCCCAGCTACCACGTACCTACTTACAAAGTGGGATAAATGCTACAAAGTAAAGTAAACCAGTATCTGTGGCCCAGGGAGCCCAGACTAGGGAGTCCATCATCGACTCTGCTCCGGTTGGGGGTTTGGTCCTATACGTAGTACCTAGTAAGGGTGTGAGAGCAAGAGTCGAATGTTCGATGACAGTCAGTTCCTTGATCTTCTCGCTAGGGAGGTATCGAACACCAGACGGCGCCTACCGACCAGATTCTTACATAGTAGTGAGATGTTCCCAAGGTTTCCGACCGATGACAGAAGGAGCGGCGCTACCCCCGACTCGAGGCTAGCTTGCGAGTTGGCCACCCCCCAAAAGATTCTGAGGAGAGAGGAAACGACAGCTTAGACATGAACAATTGACATATTCGTAAACGGACAAACAAGGGGCAGCAGCGCAGCTAACTGGCCGGCACTCAAATGGAGAGACCGGACGAACTCAATTCCAAGCTGTGTTTCCCCTCGTTCGACTATGAGAAGACCGATTGGATGCCACAGGGCGATGTCAAGCTTTTCTTTTCAGTGCCTTTCATTTCTTGTTGATCCCGAGCTAGTTGAGACCTGTGGCGGGGCGGCACCCCCCATCTTGCGTCCCCGCTCAAGCCACTGGCCGCCAATGAGATCACGATCTGGCTCTCTCAACCCGCGTCCGCGTCCGCACCAGTAGTGGACTCCGGAGTAGGTAAAAGTCGCTGGCTGCAAGTCAAAAACTCCAAGGACAGGGGGCGGCAGCAAGACCCTAGCACATCACTGCAGATTGCAGATGCCCTGCCCGACCCCTGTCAACCTGCCCAACCTAAATCACGAAATGAAAGCCATTCGGTGGAATCGGACCCCTCCCTGCTGTACCAGGGAACCTGGTCGGGCCAGCAAGCAGTGCCAACGGCCCACCGTTCCACTTGCTAGCCCACGGCTCTATTCCCGTTGATCTCTCCACTACGACGCAACGGTGGTGGTCCATTGGACTGCACCTGAGTCCTGCGTTTGCTCTGTATTTCCCGTTTCCATTTTCCCACTCCCACCCACCTCACTAACTGCTCGGCAGCCTCTCGTTCCAGTTCATGTCTTCTTCAGGATGCGAGGTATGAACTTCTTGCAGCACTACGGCAATGTCATAGTTGGGGGGAGAAAAAGAATAAGAAAATAAGTAAGAAAGAAAGGCATACGAGCGAGCAGCCTAGGAATGGAGGAGTTACTCCCCGCATCACAAAAACAGAGCAGAACCAGAGCATCCATTTGATTGGTACCTACAAGTTATCCACAGCTTTGCTGGCCGCTCACTGGCCGGTGTGATTTTCTTGTGGCTCGCCCTCATCTCCGGTCCATTCGATCCCCTCCCTCATGATCTGCCCATAATCCATGTAAGTAGCAGCAAACGCAGGCAAGCAAGGCCGGCTAGAGGCACTCGCACCAGCGATTCGACCTGGTCCGAAAGAAGGGCAGATTCCCAAAGGGCCACAGGCTCCGCGGCGCGGCCGCCCAGCTTTTGTCTGCCTACTAGAGGCCCCTGTTCTTAGTTGCTTGCCTGAGTGCATCTGTTGGGGGTTGCCTGCTCTCACCCAGACCGACTTACTACGGGATGGGATTTCCCTTGTCCTTGTCATACTCGATCCCTCCCAATGCTTCCCTTCCTCCAGAAGCACTCTCACAGTCCACGCTTCACAGACTGCAGATGGCACAATGGCTCCGACTACCATAGATCTCTCTACTACACTAGTATTAGCGGTACTGGGGCCATCGCTCGCGCGGTCTCTCTCCCCCTCTCCCTCGCTCTTCCTCTCGTTGTCTCCCTTTCAAGCCTCCTAAGAAATCGAGCCCTCGATGCTCCGCTGTCACTGGAGCCTCCTTGACCCCCTCCCTTTCCCATACCAACACCCACACCTACACCCACACCCCCATCCCGCCATCTCTTCTGCTGTTGCTTGGGAAAACTTGGAGTTCGCCTCTTTGCCTCCCCGATTCCCACCCACACACCCACAACCAGTGTACACCCTCCTTGCACCACCCCTACCCACTGCCTCTGTCCCCACCGACCAAGTGACGGCTTGATGTACCTGGTTGTACTTGTCTGGGGATGGATTGTACTCGATGCATTATGATATGTGCAAATACCGTCTACCTGCTCCTCAAGGCTGGTCCAGTCTCCAGTCAAGTCCAGGGGCACCACCAGTGTAGGATCGGCTCGGGAGACATGCGTATAGTATAATACCAGGCCGCCTGGCCGTCCCATCTTTATCCCCATGTTTTTGTTCCCCTTCCCAGGTCCTGTCCTTCGAGCCTCCTTTGGCCACTGTCTCTTCCATATTACTCCCCATTTAGCCACACCAGTCAACCATCGCCATTGAGAGTCCGGTCTGCGACTCTGTGTTTAGTCTCGAAGAAACAATCTCGCCAGCCGTCTGATCGACCGTTGTATGAACCCTTTCCCAAGACACTTTTTTTGCTGCAGCTTCCTCTAGGATAGAACTTAGTATACCCATACCGTCATACCTATACCTACGGATATACACATTACACATACCAGCACATACCATACACATTGAATCACACCAGGTGTATATAGCCACTTGCCGCCCACGGCGATCCTCAGCCTACCTAGGTTAACATGACAGTCCCGCTACCTACGTCGCCAAATCCGACCAAGGCGGATACGGCTGCGGCCGCCCGGAAACGGAGGAGACGAGCCCCTGCGGGTGGTGCTGCGGATGACTGCTTCACCTGCTCCAAGAGGAACCTGAAGTGCGATCGGAGGAGACCGTACTGCTCGCAATGCCTCGAGATTGGGAATGAGTGCTCGGGTTACAAGACGCAGCTCACCTGGGGGGTGGGGGTTGCGAGTAGAGGAAAGCTGCGCGGCCTCTCTCTGCCCATAGCCAAGGCGCCGCCGGTGAACCCCGTCGCCAACAAGAAGACGTCGCCAGCGCGCTCGAGGGCAGGCTCGCAGGATGAGAGGAGTGGGCGTGTTCGCCCGGTGCCAGATCGGATCGAGATCCCGCCGCCGCTGGTGGAGCATGCAGCCTCTACGCCAACGACGCCTTTCCAAACCCATGGCGGCCACAGGTACGATGCGCTGTCCCAGGTTTCGCAGGCGGAGGCCACCCCTTCGGTGTCGCAGGCGCATTGGAATAGGATGCCGTTCTCGTCTAGCTTGCCTGCGGAAGGGCTGCGATATGTGAAGCTGGGACCTGGCATGGGTCAGGGAGACGGCCTGTCGTCGTCGATCGACTCGTTGAGTGACGCGGAGTACCTGTCACCCATGAGCCACTCCTTCCCTAGGGAAGACATACCGTTTCTGCACAGCCCGACCGTGATGTACGAGAGCTTCACGGGGCACAATTCACCGGTCCCGCAGAGCCCGCTGGCGGCCATGATCATGGAGCAGCGCAACGCGCCCACCTCATGTCCCAGCCTGGTGTATGCGCCCTCGGAGCAGAGCTCGAGCATACACTCTCACCCGGACACTTTTGAAGCGCAGCTGAGCAACAAACTGCTCCTCGACTGCGACTCAATAGGTTTGTTCTTCACCTTTCTTCTTCCTTTTTCTTCCTTTTTCTTCTTCTTTTTCTTCCTTTTTCTTCTTCTTTTTCGGCCTCTTGGTGGTCGATGGCTTACAAGATACTCCTCCCTCGCAGGAACACCCGAGATGGATGCGTACAGCACCAGTGCCCAGTCCAATGGACATTTTTGGGGCCCTTCTGCTGCGGATGAAGACGCGGCATCATCCCATGGCGCACCTGAGCACGCCCACCCACTCGCGGCGTGGCCGTCGGCCATGGAATCACAAGTTGTGCACGTCAGCCCAGACCTGATCGCCAAGATGCCCTTCTTCATGGACTACTACGAGAATACGATGTGCCCGTCGATGGTGTTCATTGACGGGCCCTATAACCCCTTCAGGGAGCACATTCTGCAACTCGCCGCGGGCAGCCGCAGCCTGCAGCACGCAATTTGCGCCCTGGCAGCCTGCAACCTGAGGATGAAGAGGAAGCTTAGCCTGGGCCAGCACCCGAGGGAGCTTGCGGAGAAGCAGTCGAGGGAGCAGCTGGGCGCCTCCGGGACCGAGGCGCACTCTCCTCGGGCCGGGCCAGGCGGAGATAGCCAGTCCCTCCAGGAGGAGTACCAGCACCGCAACCTCGCCGTTCACCTGCTGAACGAGCAGCTCAACGACCAGGCCAAGTCTAAGCACGACTCGGTCCTCGCCACGATCCTGCTGCTCTGCCACTACCGCATGGCAGAGTCGGGGATTGCCAAGTTCCACACACAGTTTGCCGGCGTCAAGAAGATCCTGGGCATGAGAAGGTCATCGCCTTACCCGCCCTCGAGGGATTCGGCCTGGATGGAGGCGCTCTTCACCTACTTCGACGCCATCTCGGCCAGCATCAACGACAGGGAGGCGCAGCTCAACAGTTCTTTCTACGGTGTCTCACCCGAAGCGCTTCTGCTCCCCCCCGGATCGGAGAACCTGGTGGGCTGCGACAGGGAGCTATTCAAGACCATCATCAAACTCGGTCGGCTCAACCTCCTCTCGCAGCACCGCCCAGTGCAGAACATGATGGTGGCCTCGCCGCTGGCCCGGGGCATCCCCTCCCGGTCTCAGTCACCTCTCGGCTCGCCGTTGGGACACGTGTACAAGCCCGGACACCACCAGCATCACCAACACCACCTCAGTGTCGATGTGTTTGGAGGAAGCAATCACCGCTTCGATGGCAACGGGTTCGGCACCACGCTTGACGACGAGGAGATGATGTCTGCCGCGCTCAACACGTCTCCAGCGTACGACGACCACCGGTCAACCTTCTGGCGGGAGTGGAAAGAGGCGCGCAACGCGCTGCAGATGTGGGAGTTTGACGCCCAGAGGCTCGTGGCCTCCCTGCCGGCACCCCAGACGCCCACGCAGGGCCAGGTCGCCGACCTCAGCTCGCTCTCGGAGGCCTTCAGGTACGCGGCGCTGCTCTACACGGAGCGGCTGGCCAGCCCCAACGTTCCCTCGGCGCACAGCAGCTTCCGCAACCTCGTGTCGCAGGTGGTCTACTACGCCACCAGCCTCGAGGCCGGGTCCTCGGCCGAGAAGTTCCTGCTCTGGCCGCTCTTCGTCGCGGGCAGCGAGTGCGTCAACGAGCTGCAGCAGAACCTGGTCCGGTCCAAGTGCCGCGACATCATGGCCCGGAGCGGCTACATGAACAACCTCGCGGCCCTGGACGTGCTCGAGAGGCTCTGGGCCGGGGAGATGGGCAAGGAGGACAGCCCCGGGAGCAAGTTGTCGGGCATGATGAGGCACGGCCCTTTCAACTGGACCAAGTGTATCGGTGGCCCTGGGATTGAGGTTGAGTGGATCATGTTTTGATGCCTTGTGGCCGGCCCTCCTTCTCTCTCTCTTTATCTCTTTCTCTCTCTCTCTCTCTTGTCTCTCTGCCTCACCGTACCTGGCCACCATTCTTTAATGCCTTGCCTGTTTCTGTTGACGAGGGGTTTTCCCCCAGCTTCTAGTTCTTCCATTATTTGTTTTCTTTCCTCTCAGCCATCGGGTCACTTCCGCGTTTCTTCTCTACCTACTACCTACCTGACGACGACATGCCACAACATGCCACAAACGTACACGCCTTCCTTCCCTCTCTTCCTCTTGTCGTGCTTCTTCCCTGCTCTTTTATCGGCACAATGGATGCCGACGTCCTGGACTAAATGTGGAGGATGATGACGATCGGCCTTTGGGACCACTGTATCATGTATGGCATTTTCTACGCTTGGGATGATATTTTCTTATTTTCTTTTTCCTTCTTTTGTTTTTGGTTCTATTCCTCTCTGAGACTTTGGCACTATCTGGTGAGGGGGGAACTGTCTGGTTACCGCCTTTTTCTCGTATCACTAGGCACTGCGTATACCAGCTTGCGCCCGGCGGTGTGTGGAATGGCGTTGGAAAGGGAATGATGGGTGGATATACCTCGTACGGAGCACTATCTGATCTGGCTCTTTCCCTAGTCTATCCTTTTCTGGGTGACTGGGGTTGTCTATGACGAGTTGGCCGAGGAGCCAGGTAGTTTTAGGTACCTTGGCTATCTACAGAGTAGATGACTAGAACCGAACGCACATCACAATTCATAAATGACGCCAAAACAAATCTTCCGAATCGTCCTGCCGGGATGCTGCACTGTAGTCGTAATCTCTGAAGTGTTGGGTTGCTTACGGATAGTAATTCCAGTACGTAGTAGGTAGCATGGCACGGCCTCTCCTCGAAGTCTGGCCTCCCGCCAAGAGTCGACCTCGGTGATGGTTTCTGGACAAGCCTGTAAGAGGTCCACCGTAAAAGCCGAGGCGAACCGGGGGTAGGAAGGCGAAGCACTTTCTCTTCTTGTTCACTCGATAGGAGTTCCATCGGTTCACGGTAGTTGAGAGTGAAGTGACAACGGAGCAAAAAACAGCTGGTCTGTTTGGGAGGTGCACTAAGTACGCAGGTAAGTAAGTAGGCAGGTAGGTGTCCGTACTGCGTACTATAGGAAGCAAAGATAGGTAGGTAAGGTGATGATGGGGGGTCGTGGAAAGAGAAGGTCTTGGCCGTTCCAGTTTTGCTCCATTCGCGGTTGACACTTGCAGCCAGCGCCATGACGAAAAGGGAAGGACGGATAGATGGTTGGACGGTTGGGCGGTTGTGCAAAAGCGAAGCCGCCAACCTCTGCCCTTTTTCTTCTGTTTTGGTGTGGCACTGCAGCTACCCTGCTGCACGGAAGCATAGATGGAAGGTCTTGGTCGAAGGTTTCCCCTCTTCTAGAACCTATCCATTTCCTTCGACTGCATTACCCCCCCGTGGAGACCTGCTCGATTGCCTTCCCCTGGCCCTGGGCGGGCACGTCTGGCTCGTATGGGCTGCACTAGCACTGCACCTGACGCATTTGTAGGTACTATACAAGTGGACAAATGGTAGATGAGGGGAGGGGTGGTTGTCGAAAGGGGGCAGGGGCAGAGGGAAATAGTACAAGGTTCGGACTAGCAAGGCAGCAGGTAGTCGAATGCGATGGGGTTACAGATACGTGGTATAGAATCTTCCATACCGGGCGTCCATGGTGGGCTTACAATCTTCCATGCATGCCCGCTACTGCAAAGAAACAGACGTCGAACCTGCATCTTATCAGTCACCGTAACCCTAGTACGTACGAATACGTACTAAGCTCTTCGAGGAAACTGGAAGGGGCACAATGGGGCACAATGGGAGTAAGTCATTGGGGATAAGGGGGAGGGTGTTGGGGCGGGCGTGGGCTAGATTGGTCTCTGCCAATTAGACCGTTTTGGCGAGGCAGCTCCGGGACGGTCGACAATGGCGGCGGGGTAGACGGGGAGGCTGGCCGGCGGCTAGGACGGCTGGCAACTCCGACCCGACTGGAAACTACCCGCCTCGCGGGGAACTTGGGCCTTACCGCAGGACCGCTTCACCGAGTAACGTTCCTTCTGGTATTTCTGACATGTGACAATCCAACCCGCGTGGGGTATCACGTGCAGATAAGCATTTCGATGTAGCTGAGACCCCCACTTCGAAAGGCGGATAGTTTCTTATCAGGCCAAAATTTTCTACCACTCCAGAGGTAGGTATCGACAAGCAGAGATCCGATCCTGGCGGCACTGTCAATACTCGGAAGGAGGGCTTTTATTGACGAACTTCCAACACCTCCCCAGACTAGTTCAATTGCAGTCCAACAGCCTTCAATATGGGTCGCACCGTCCGCCAGAAGAGGAAGAACCGCTCTTCCCGCCCCAAGGTTAAGCAGGCGAATAAGCCCAAAAAGCAGCTGAACCCTTTGGGTAACAGCATAATTGCAAAAAATTGGTACGTTATCTTCCGTTCTCCTAGTCTTTTAGCTCTAGAGCTATTGTGGTCAGAGATGGGAGGGGAGGGCGGTGGAAGGAGGTGAAGGGGAAGCACAGCACAAGCGGCTGCGGGGCGTGAACTTTCCACTGGGGCAAACAGATACATTGCGGCTAATGCAGAACGATGCTTGGCAACGGCCCACAGGGACAAGAAGGAGACGCTCACGCAGAACTACCGCCGCCTCGGCCTGCTCACCCGCCTGCAGGCGCCCACGGGCGGCACCGAGCCGGCCATAGGGCCCGGGGCCGGCGACCGAGATCGCAAGCCCTCCTCCTCGACCGCGCCCCTCGGTATGGGCGTGAACTCGGCGGCCCCGGGGTCCGTGAGGGAGGTGCGCGTTGAGCGGGACGCGGCCGGGCGGATCGTGAGGGTCATCGGGGCGGAGGGGAGGAGCAACCCGCTCAACGACCCGCTGAACGAGCTGGAGTCTGATGACGAAGACGGCCTCGACGGGAGAGCGCGGCGGGGTTGGTGGGGCGTGGCGCCCGACGGCGGGGGCGGGGACGTTGAGGAGGAGGAGGAGGAGGAGGATGGCGCGCGGTCGGGCAACAAGGTCCTCCGGGAGCTGGAGAGGCTCGCCCGCCAGCCCGAGGTCAAGACGCCCCGCCATGTGAGCGACAGGGAGGCGGGGTGGATCGGGAGGTTGGTCGCCAGGCACGGCGACGACATCGCGGCCATGGCGAGGGATGTGAAGCTGAACCCGATGCAGCAGAGCGTGGGCGATATTTCGAAGAGGGTCAAAAGGTGGATGGCTGAGAAGGGGCGGTAGGAGGGCGCGTCCTGGTCGAAATGACGGAAGGGGAAGCGGGATGTGAGCCTCAGTTTGCTTTGGGACGGTATCAAGGCGATGGCGCATGGTGTTTCTGTCAAGATCTATTAGGCATATAAAAGGCTAGGTTTATACCATTTTTTATCCAAGTTCTCTCGAGACTCATTAGGGGGACAAAAGTGCAGGGGGGAAAAACAGCTGACGAGACGGCGGATGGTTACATGGGTCTCTTCCACATTGTGTGTACCTGGGTGGGAGAGCAGTACAACGATTATTGAACAAATAAATGAAGCAAGACATGGTATCTGATTGCTAGAGTGTTAACAGGCACTGCCGAAACCCTGTTGACATTGCCTTCCCAAACCTTAATGTGTTGTTACCATTCGCACCAATTCGATTTCCACAACCAGCTGTGCTCCTAGTCTCCAAGGTATCATCAGGATCACAGGAAAGCAGGCTTTCAATATTCCCATCTCCGAGGCCAGCCGTTTGATATATCCCCTCGACGTCTCTTTGCAGCAAAGCAAAGGCCAGAAGAACCAAAGAAAGAAAAAGGAAAGGAAAAAACCAAGAGGAAAAAAAAGCAGCCCACATCTAATCCCATCTAAAAAGTACAAGACCAGAAGACAGTCCGTTCGCCGAAAAGTATGCTCGCTCGCCATCCCAGCGCAAGAAATGCAGGTATTCGTGGCATTAACGGCAGGAGGGAGCAATGCACGAAGTAGGCAACCAGGTCATCACCTCGCCCGGTCGTAGTTCGCAGAGGGGAACTGCACAGGCCTCCCGTCGTCGTAGTCGTCCTGCGCCGTGGGCGGGACGTACATGCCGCCCACGTTCGCCACGGGCGGCGGCGGCGTGGCACCCCCGCCAAGGGGGCCGGGGCTCGGGCTGGTGCCCGCGGGCGGGGTGTAGCCCATCTGGTCGGCGAACGGGTTGTTGTCCAGCCTGCCCTGGTCGAAGGGGTTCTCCTGCTGCTGCTGCTGGCGGCCGCCGCCGTAGGGGTCGTCCATCCTGTCCGAGCCGTAAGGGCTGGCGTGGCGGCCCTGGGCCGACGAGTAGCTCGCCTGGTTGCTTGCCGCGCCGGCGCCGTATGCGCCGTCCTCGACGGGCCCACCGCCGTACGCGCTGCCCGCGCCGTACACTCCGTCCTCGACAGGCCCGCCGACATGGCTGCCGCTGTTGTAGCCGTGGTGGTCGTCGCGCGGGTCGAGCGGGTCGTGGTCGTTGTCGCGGCCATCGATGCGGGCGTAGGCCTCCTCGCCGTGCGGGGCCATGCTGAAGGCAGCCTTGTCCGGGTCGATGTTCTGGTTCTTCGCCTGGATGCGGTCGTAGCCGGGGAGGCGGCCGTTGAACTGGTAGTACTTGAGCGAGTATATGCTCAGGAACGTGGTGACGCCGAAGAAGAGGAAGACGAAGAAGCCCAGGCCGACGATGGCCTTGCTGTGGCCGCAAGCGGTGCCGCAGAGGTTCGCCGTGTTGTAGGCGGCCTGCGTCGAGAGGGCCGACAGCCAGAGAACGGTATAGAGGGCGTCGAGAGCCACCATAACATGCGGCTCTGCCAGATGACGGGTTCGGGGGAAGCGAGGCGCCATCGAGAGGTAGATCCAGACGGGTACTGAGAGGAAGAACTATGGGTGGTGGGAAGGAGGTTTCCAATGTTAGATGCTGGCTCTCACTAACACCCTCCCCCCCTGAATTCGAGGTCTGCCTGTTGTTTCCCCATTGTTGAAACTCACCACTGCGAATGTCCAGCCGATATTGCCAGTAATGAGGGCGCCTTCAGCCCTAAAGACGACAATCTCAAGACACCAGCCAACGAATCCAAAGATTATCTGGAGAAGGTGAAGCGCCAATTTTATATTGGGGACCTTCTCGGCGTCGAACTCGAAGTCTTCCCACATCTTTACTACTGCTGGTGTTTGATACTCGAGTGGTTTTCAGAAAGTAGGTAGTGTGGGTAGGCCTCTCAACGATCGTCGAGGCTTGATTTCGTTACTCTCGCGTCTAGGCAAATAGTAGAATCAAGGGCTATCTTAAAGCTCCGAATTCCGGCCGTCTAACTAGAGAAAGCTCAAGTCTGGGGAAGAATGAGGGAGGTAATTCCAAGAGGAAGAGCAAGAGGAAGAGCAAGAAGAAGGTGAATAAGCTGGGCTACGGAAGATATGTAGGTAGATAATATCGTGAGGCTGAGGTCATCATGGGGCAAAGGATTGAGTGTGGGACTGCCTGATGAGGGAGGGAGGACGCGTGTGCCGGCCAGGATGGAATTAAAATGTCGAGGGGTGGATTGGCTCTCAAGGCTCTTTCGCAACTGCTGGAGCGAAGGGAGGGCGCAGCAGAGCAAACACAACAGCAGCAGGGAGCCTGTGTCTAATTGAGACTTCGTAGCAAAGGACCTGTTTTTGCCCGTCGTGGTGTCACGGCAGCCACCTATCATCCTGCAGTGAAGAGGCAGCAGTGATTGCCCTCTCTGGACACTCACTCTCTCGACTCTCCAGGGGTGGGTACAGCGGCTAGGAGTTAGGGTGGGCCGGGGCGTACACACCCGGGCTCAATGCCACCTGAAAATATCGTCTGCGCCACGATGAACCCGGCTCTCAGCCGCAGCCATGACAAGGCACCTGGTTGGCTGTCCAGCGAACTTGCAGGCAATAGCTGCCGCCACAAAACGTCTGCTTTCAGCGCACCTAGCCGGATTCGATTTGGATTCCCCAGGGTTGGGCTTAGGCTCCCAGCAGCTGGCGGGGGGGTTCGATGTAATATTTGCATATATCATATGATTGAAATTAAAGCTTTCCATCTTGAGCACTTGTCGTGGCCAGCACTTTCGTGGCTCGAGGTAGGCTAGATACAAAGCAAAAAAAACACGGTTGTAACTCTGATGCATTTCTTGCTCCATCCCACACCCAACATGAAGTTCCCAACTGCCCGGGCAGCACAGTCCAGCCAACCAACGGTCATCTGTCTTTAGAACGTTCAGGTCGCCTAAACTGCGGCCTCCTGGCGCTACCAACAGGGTTCCACCTATTTCTCAGAGACGCCACAGCAGCCTTATCACAAGCAGGTGATCCTTTGAAGCATGTGCAAGCGCTGAACCCTCGCGCTATCGAAAACGCCCTCGCACTTCTTAATTGGTACAAGATGGCATGAACCAGCCACGTCTACCTCCACATTCAGCCCAATGTAAGCTGACTGAATAAAAGCCCATTTACCCGGCATCTGGTGCACCGAAGTAATGGTGCTCAGGCACACACATCCTCCCCGGAGCAGTTCGGCAATCCGTCACCGCCAAGTTGATCATCATGCTTCAGCCTGGGGCGGTGGTGTGACGGACAGAGAACCCTTGAACCTTGATGGGAGCAACTGACTCTCCATCAAACGAAGCTGTCTCATTCGGTGGATGGAAAAGAGTCAAGAATCGAAATTTATCAGCCACCATTGCGACTTTGCCTACCAATTTTGCTCGTGCAACTGCATCCCAGTTGAGTTATAAGCCAATTGTGAGGAGATGCAGAGGAAGGAACGTAGACCCAAATATAGAAGATGCGTCATTCTATGGCGAAAAGGATTCAAAATTCCGTGAAGGAAAAAAAACCCCCGAAGAAGAAATATAAGAAAAAAAGAGAAAGAGTTATTTCCGAGCAAGATTCGTGTGAAGAGTGTACTGCCTCATGAACGAGACGAATACCAGCCCCAGCACGGCCAGGCCCAGCGCGGCAAACCATACAGCCCCAAAGGCCTCCATGAACGAGTCAATGACGCCGTCACGCCACCCGTCGGGCAGGTGCTTGATCTCATCCAGGTCGTCCCTGATGCGGTCGATCTCCTCGGCGGCGCCGGGCTCCCCACCGAACCGGGCCCCCAGGTTCCCCCTGAGCACGTTCTGGTAGATGGCCGACGCGACCGTGATGCCCAGCGTCGACCCGATTGAGCGGAACCCGTACGTGGCCGAGGTGATGACGGCCTGGTGCTCGTGGTCCACGGCGGCGATGCAGGCCAGCAGGGTGACGGTGAGCATGGCGCCGAAGCCCAGGCCGACGAACAGCAGGCCCACGAGGGGCGTCCAGTTGGAGGAGGACCGGCCCAGGGTGCTGACCACGGCGAACCCGACCGAGTAGACCGCCAGGGCGGCCACCCCGAGCCGGACGTACCGCCCCGTCCGCTTCATGACGTAGCCGCTGGCCACGGAGGAGACGGCGACCCCGAGGGAGGTGCCGATCAGCCGCAGGCCCGCGTCGGCCGTGCTGTTGCCCAGCACCTGGAGGTACATCGGGATGTAGTACATCACCATCATGAGGGACATGGAGCACACGAGCGAGGTGAGGCAGGCCGCGAGGACGGTCCGGTTCACGAGCAGCCTGACCGGGATGACGGGCTGCCTGGCCCTGTTCGCCTCCCAGTAGACGAAGCCGGCGAGGGCGACGAACGACAAGGGGATGGTGGTCAGCACGAGCGGATGCGTCCAGGGGACCAGGTTCCCGCCCGCGTTCAGGCCTAGTAGGAGGAGCACCAGGAAGGAGATGGTGAGGAGGACGCCGGCGAAGTCGATGCGGGAGACGAGCGACTTGTTGGACACCTTGGGGGGGATGCGGATCAGGGCGAAGGCGAGCACGGCCGAGGCCAGCACAACGGGCACCTGCAGGAGGAAGGCCAGGCGCCAGCCCAGCCGCGTGCGGTCGTTCACCAGTCCGCCGAAGACGCCGCCCAGCATGGAGCCGGAGCCGTAGGCTATGTTTCCGAGCCCCTGGACGACGCCCCTCTTCCGGAGCGGGACGAGGTCCGAGGCCAGGAAGGTGGAAATGGACATGAGCCCGCCGGCCCCGACGCCCGAGACGACGCGGCCGAGGATCATGGCGCCCTCGGATCGGGCGAGGCCGCAGATCAGGTTCCCCGCGGCGAAGAGGAGGTTGCTGAACACCAGGCCCGGCCCGCGGCCGAAGATGTCGGTCAGCCGGCCCGTGATGGGCTGGAAGGCCGCCTGGGCGATGAGGAAGGCCGACGCGAGCCACGAGAAGAGGCTCAGCGAGTGGAACTCGGACGCGATCGGACCCGACAGGGTCGCGAAGATGGTGGCGTCGATGGCGCCCAGGAAGACGCCCACGTACGACGTGCCGAGGATGAAGTTGCGCCTCGTGGTGGACATGTCTTCCGTCGCCACTAATGTCTCCCCTTCCCCCTGCGAGGCCTCGTCGTCGTCGTCCTCCTCCGCCTCCTGCTCTTGCTGCCGCTGGGCACCCTTCGGCGGCCGCCGGGTGGCCGGAACGAAGGATCCGCTCAGGAGAGGCGTTGTCTCATCGACAGACCCCGCTACCGTCGGGATAGCCCCCCCTTGGGGAGGCTGTTCCTCGTCTTCGGGCCGAGATTCTCGTGTCATCCTCGGTGTGACAGGGACGTTGCTCAGAGAAACCAGCCTCGTTGACAGTTGAACGAGCACGTATCTTCTCGAGCCGACGAAAGTTCAATGTAAACCCAGTGAGTCCATCTAACTGAAGAGAAATAGCGGTCGTCCGTGTTTTCTTTCTCTTTGGAGGTGGGGTGGTTATGCTTGTTTGGGGGCTTCAACTGATACCCTCAGAAACCTAACTTATCATCTGTAGGTACCCAGATGAATTGGAAGACGAGAGGACAAACAATTGCGACAAGAGAAGGGGGGCCTTACAATATGAAACTAGGCACTCGGCATATCAGTTGTTCTCAAGATGACAAGCGATTTTGTTCCGTCCTAGCTAATTGTTACGAGAAATAATGATGGATTCTAAATATATAAGTGCTTATGGAGGTGAGCTCGGTCGATTGCGGAGATAGGTAGCTGGAGGCCCGGTACGGATCCGTACTGTTCATGGGAGCGATGACGGCGTTCTCGAGTTCTGCTTAAAGGGCGGGAACCGCTAGTCCAAGTCGGCCGAGCTCAACGCGGTTTCCCCTAGAATCCCGATCGGTCTACCAAAAATTTGACCGAAACTGGTGGTATTTTCTTTCTTTCTTTTTATTTGCATTCCTCACAAGAGACATCCATCCTTCGATATCAACTGTTCCTGTATTGCACACGTCTAACGACCAGGATGCTGCATTGTCCCCACCGTCTCCTTCCCCACCTGAGGCAGGGGCAGCGGGCCACTATTCTTCCACCTTCGTAGCCCCCGATCCCATCTTCTGATGCATCTCATTCGAGAAGTCCCCCACAACATCCTCCCCTTAAAGTTGACCAGCTGACATCTCGACGCGGAGCTTTTTCTCCTCCGGAGCATATCTCTCTCTTAACTCCTGGTAGAGTGGCAGACCGAGCCTCCGCTTGTGAAGCCTCTCAGCTTCAGCATGTTTACCGAAGCGATCCAGGGTTAGCTCCATACTGTACAAGATATCTATTCGCTCTATCGGGAGAGAGTCCAGCTCGGCGATGAACTGGCATAGCTTGTCACCCAGGAGTGGCTTGTCTTCCCAGCTGTCAGGAGCAGTCTGCAGAAGTCGCGAGCTCCAACTCAGGTACAACACCAGGTAGTAAAGACGCTTGCCAGGATCTTCGACTATTGCCCGCTCCAGCGAGCCCAGAATCTCTTTCATCCGGCAGAAGTAATCGTCGAGAAAAAGCCGACAATTCCACTGGACTTTAAGAATAAACGATTTTAATATCATGATAATGGGTTTCGTGTAGCTCCGAGCATCGACTGCCTCATCACAGAAACAATCGGACTCCCGGGTCAGCTCCAGCAGCTCCGTTCGGGTGACAACGTGCAAGCTCGGATCGGCACCGTGCCACGTCAAGATCATTCCAAGGTCCAGCTGCCCACCACGGAGTCTCCGCCTGGTAGACAGCGACTCAGAGAAGCAGCGACGTAAGCATTCCAGGAACAGCCGCTGATCGCAGTCTCTCTCCTGCTGGAACAGCCAGAGGGCTGATCTCATGGCTGCAGCTAGCTGGACCCGGCCCCGACTTCCGCCGGGTAGCTGGTGTGCGAGCCCGCCGATGAAGCGGAGGAAGGCATCTAGGATCTCGAGGCGTCGTACTCCGATGAGCAGGGATGGTATGCTTATGCATACGTCCTGGAATAGACCCGGGTCCAAGTTGTGGAGGCTGCTCCCAATCATCTCGAAGGTGTGGCGTAAGAGACGACCCCCCTCAAGCGGTTCGCTCTTGTCGAAATGGTCACATACATGCCGAAAGTCGTCGAGGAAAGGCCAGTAGCAGAGCTCACTATACGTGAACCGCGACTCTTCCCGCCACCGCGTGTCTACCTCGACGTAGCCTTCGATGAACTGTGCCGTCGACCTCACGAAGATGCCGAGATGATTCATCAGGTCGTTCTGGTGGAGCAGCAGCGTCGAGGGTCCCTTTCTGCCTTTGCCTCGGAGCGGCTGGCTGGCGGGTCGCGTTTCTTTTCGGTGCCTCTTAGAGTTGTACTTATGCCACTGCCATCGGCGGAATCGTTTTTTGTACATGTTCTCGCTGCGCCGGATTGTATTAGCCCACAGAGTTTCCTCAGATGAGCATGTAATAGTCGGCCTACTCACCTCGCTCGGAAACCATGCTTATCCGCCATGATGCGGATGACGTCGGGCAGTGCGATATTCTGGTCTATGTAGAGCTCATGGATGATAGACTTGAACTTGCTCCAGTCCGCTCGTGAGTGGTGTTGTGATTGTACCGGGTGTGCTTTGGTGAGGTACCGAGTGGTTGACCCGACAGCATCATCGTCAAAGACACCGAACTCTACCATGCGGCTGCCCGATGGCATGGGAGCAGCTGGCCTCAAGGCGAGGACTGGGCTGAGTTCGAGCTCCCTGAAGGTTGAGGAGGGACTATGGGCATCGCTGGCCAGGCATGGTATAGGGGGTTCCTCAGGTGGTGGCTGGAAGTTGGCCGTTTGGGCTTGAAAGCCTGATGGGTCTAAAGGGGAGTCACTGGTGCCGCCGGATGCACCCACGATGGGGACATCCATGGCCGACCACACATCATTGGCGTCGATTAAGGTGTCATTGATGCCCCCAGTCGGGTCGATGTCCGAAGCCGTGGGCATCTCGTGGGCATGAATGAACTCATCCCAGGGGGTGCCTTCAGAGGGCGGCTCGAAGCAGGTGTGAAAGGGAGACTCCAAAACATGAGCCATTTGGAGACCTCGTATGAAGACGTGTAAGAAAGCGAATGTGTATGGGAGATGCACCGGGGGATTGCTTAAACCTGGGGGAAGAGGAGAAAGGAAGCTTGCGATAACAAACAGAAATGTCATGAGAGATCGACATGAAAGCAGGAAGGAAAAGCGAGACCTATATAGTGCTCCCCAGCCAGAATCCGCAAGGCTCTGCTGATTGCTCTCATGCCAAGATCATCGTCAAGTTCCCTCTACTGATGGCAGCCAGCGCTGGACCATAGGGTGCATGAAGGAGGGGGAACTTTTCACGTTATGTTGTATGCTGTGTAACGCCACTGGGTGTCCCTCAGCGTTGCCTCGAGGCGGCGTCTCCAGCGCCAGGCAGGTGCCAGTCGAACAATGATACAGGAAGGAACGCGGATAGCGAGGCAATACTTCGCCCTCCTTCTACTCGCAAGTCGGGCTGTCTTGGCGCCCGAATCGCAGCCTTCAATAGTGGTGCGCCGGCTGGTTCGCATTCTAGGCGACCCATCCAATCCATGCCCGCCTGATGGCAACTTTCCCGCACCCACCGTCGTCAGCCACGCCTGGGCAAGATACTGCGGCCCACCAGAGTGGGTGGCCAATAGCAGGCGCTAGAGGGAAACGTTTGGATGGGGAGGCAGGCTTGAGGTGGCAGCCAATAAACATGCAGATGGGTGGGATGCCTACCCTTGGAATCCACGCTGGCCTGAAAGTTCCCATGGTGAACAGCGCATACATAATAATTGAGGACTGAAGAGAGGAACGAGAAACTGCAGAGCTGGTGGAAGAAGCAAACAGAATTGGCGACAAAGGGGGCATTGGGACGAAATACAAGTTACGACTTGCACAGGGCAGTGGAACCCTGACAAGCGGACAAACTGAGGGCAGACTCGCAACTCTATATTAACAACCGATCACGCACGAGACGCTCCTTGGGCCGCCTCGAATGATCTCTCAAGCACTTTTCTTGTGAAATGCCCATTTTTGAGCGCGGTTTTCGGGCCATGCACCCTCTCCCGAAATGGGACATGGCAGGGCTCCGGTGAAGTGCGGGCCCCACTCCGTCCGGGCGGAACGGGGCGGATCGACCTGTCGGTGTGACCTCCTGTCTCCGTGAACGGGGAACATGCACATATTCAGTTCGACACATTCAAGATTGGTCAGATATGCCAAGAAACTTATCCAAGAGTCAACTTGTTTGACTGCTATATGTGTATCAACGCCTGGTGGGAAAAACAACTGAGCGGCGAGTGCAAGCCAAATTTTATAAAAAAAATTGGGTTTCCAGTTGAGACCTCGTTCCATCCTCTCCGAGCCTCCGCCCGTCGGCTTATGAGACCCAACCTCCCCCCTTTTCTTCTTTCTCTTGAATCCCTCCCCCTCTACCTCGAATTGTTGTTCCCAGGCATGTTGCCCAGGAAGGTGACCAGCACAGCCATGTAAGCCGACAGTCCGATCAGCACGGCGTCGAACCTGATCTCGGGCACCCTGCAGAGGGCGAGGATGAAGACGAAGAAGAATGCCGCGACGACCAGGGCCGACAGGGGCTTGCTGAGCGGGACGAGGTAGAGCACCGCCACGGGGGTGAGCATCAAGGCCCCGCACAGGAGCACGAGGCCGATCATGAGGAGGCGGACGATCAGGCTCCGGTCGACTATGCCTTGGTCGTTTTGAAAGAGTTTCTGGTGAGGAGGGAGGGAATGGGTGGGGGGTTTGTTTGTGAGTTTCTTTGTATGTTTGCGTTTTTGTTTTATTTTATTTTTCACTTGGGATGTGGGCGTGAAGAGTCTGGTAGGGCGAGAGCACTCACGAGGCAGAATGAATTCTCGGCTGAGGCTTGGACGTTGTCGATCCTCGTCGAGACGAAGTCGTCCGCGGGGAGGATGTAGGCTTGGCTCTTGCTGTCGATGTCTTGCTCTTGCATGAACTTGTATAGACGTTCGTGGGTCCTTTGGGATGCCTGCGGCAGGGCTTGGAGCTGTTTGTGGCGGAGAAGAAGGTCACCTGCTTGCGCCAGCATGGATTCTGTTAGCTCAGATAGACGAGGGAGGAGGGGGTGGTTGGAGCTGTCAGGACGTTGTTGGTGCTGGGCGAAGTAGGGGGCTAGTAGACTGATGCTCGGGATCCACAGACTGTATTGAAACAGTTTCTTCTCGATCTCTGCATGGAGTCGATCTCTTGCCACAGTGTCCTTGTCTGTGTCTTCTTGGCTCGGCTTATTTACTGCGAGGCGGGACTCGGAGGTGCTGCTGCCCAGGGATTCATCGAGGTCAGTGAGCCTCAACTCGAGGTCCACAAGAGCTCTCTGCATCAAGATAAGGGTCCTCTCGAATAGCCGTCCGAAACGCCGGTAGATGCTGTGATTGTAGTAACAGTTCTGGATGGCGGCAAGCCCGGGCAGTCCTCGGGGGACCTTGTCTAGTTCCTCGGCTGCTGTGAGGTCAGCGCTCGGTACTCTATGTCAATCGCCTAATCAGCTTGGTTGAGCTACTAACAGTCTCGGTGGTAGACGAATTCGGGCTCAAGCTCGGGTTGTATATACGGTGCTGGTCCTGTTCGTATGCAGTCGTAGTTAGCCTGGCTATCTGACGTGTACCCGCTGGAGGAGGAAGTGATGGAAGGGCTACCAATGTCGGCCTCAACAAGGGGGATGCCCGAGCCAGATGTTTGAAAGGTGGGGAAGCGGAAACGAGGCAGTCGGGCGGCGGAAGGGGCTCGTGGCAACTCTTGCCCTCGGTCCTGGGCCTGGGTCTTCGGCCCTGGACCGTGATGAAGTTCAACCCGGGCTGCCATGTCGACACACAATCGATTCGATCAGTTGAAAGTCGATGCAATGCCTCTGAAAGAAGGTCCGTATCATTGTTGGCTCCAAAGTGCTAGTTACAGGTCTCTATATACCCGTAGACCACGTCCTCGCCGTCTTTCTAGGGATAAATCGAGGAGGCCGGGCAAAGGGGCTAAAATCTCGATGCCTAGCGGAGGCGTCGGTGTAGATGCTGACCTGCGGCTCAGAATCTGTCGTTGGCGCGGGGCCTGCCGATGAGATGGTGTGCTGCTTCGTGACGTGATGGGCCCGGCAGTATCGTGCAGCACTGCCTCGTGAGTTGTCACTATGGGCAAATATATCTGCAAAGGCTCGGTGAAGAAATCCACTGTATCCTAGTGAAGATGAACATCGTGGTTGTTAAGCATCAGGATCAAGTCAGGTAGGCGAATTCACAGCCCGCTGTAGACGATTTACGAGCAGTCAGGCAACATCTCTTGCATGGTGTGTGGATGGAGAGGGGTTCAGTCCTTGGCTGCGGTCAGGCGCATCCCCAAGAATCTATACACCCGTTAGCATTGCCAGAACTGTGTCTGCTGGGCATTGCTATGATGACCAGCCCTGTTTGACCACGGTGCTCGAGCCTCTATCATATGTTACACAGAAACTGCTGGTGAACACTGGAAGCACTTTCACACCTCATCCCGACGGGCTTTCGAGAAACGGTTAGTGACGAGGCTCTGTCCCGTCCGAGGCGAATCGACTGCGGCTCCATAGGCGACGACAGGGTGTCAGTTCTCGTCGCATTGGTATGACAGCCGTTAGTCAAAGGTGTGCCGACAGTATGGCCGCAAGACGTTGGTGAAGGCTCGGCTTCGAGGCAAACGAGGAAGTCGGTCAGGCACAAAACCGAGCAAGAGCTCCATAGCGCCATCAAGTTCAGTCTGTCTTTCCTTTCCTTTCTCTGAGCAGCCTGAGGTCGAGGGTCCGTTAAAATCATACGGCGAAATGCCTTCATCCAAAGGTGCGCTCACTGCTGGGATACAACAATGTCGTTACCTCACCGTTGTTGAGTGGACGACCCGCGTCTCTCCAAGGGCCCCCGAGGTCTGACCCGCACTTTGCTTAATGCGAAGGAGGTACCTTTGTCGAGAAAATCGTTATTTGGGCAGACCGGGACAACCTACCAGCCTACACACTTATGGGGTTCCGGAGTGAGGTGGAACTGAGTGATGGACGGGCGCAGCTTGGCTCTCAGCTAAGGACGAAGGAGTAAAGGTACATGCAAGTTCTTAGGGAGGTAAGCCTATCTGGAACCCCCCCTGCTAGCTGGCCAGGAAACACTTGGAGATTCTTTTGTTGATCGGGGAGCCTGAGCTTTGAAACGGAAGACTGCCTACAGAATAGGACACCTGTACCGATTGATGATTAATACGGAGTGATCAGTGCGAAGAAAGGGACAGTCTATCCAACACTCCACCCCCCAGAGAGAACCCCTAGGCGTCTGCAACAACCTAGAATCACTTATCAGGAGGAGCCCTATGAACACCTACCCAAACTGGGCCTATGGTTCTTTTTTGGGCAGATGTCCTGACGTGCAGTGCAGCCATGCCCGTGCTGGTAGTGCCTTTAACGCAGAACGCCTATCGCGGATGATGAGAAATGTCTGGACGCACTTTATTGGTAGGGCAAGCGGGTACTTTCCCACCACATTTATTCTCCAAGTCCGTATCCGCTCTCTCCTCCTCCCATCAGATCTTCCAACCCCAGGAGAAGCATCTACCTTCCCCCATCTCCATCAGCCTCTCAACAAGCAACCGTTGGCGGTCGACGACTGTTCAGACTCGCTTTCGGCAGAGAAACTCCAGGTGCTAAAGCCCCGAACCAGGCACGGCGATGGTTGCTTCCCTGCGAACATGCTCGACCAGCCGCCTCCATCTCGCTCGATCCGAAGTCTTGGCTCTTGAAAGACCAGGAAGAGTCCGTACCGACTGGCTCGCTTTTCCGATAAGGGATCACAACAGCACCATTGTGACAATTCCACGCCGATCCTCCTGTCCGCTGAGAAGGGAAACCAAGAAACTAAAAAAACACACAAAAAACCCCGAACAAAACTCCATCTCTTGAAGGGGAGGAGCGCATCGGCTAGTGCCGCTGGATTCGTTTCAGCCGCATGCCTTCTTCATGAAGAATATGGCTGGCACGGGGGGATATCATACCCGGCGATGCTGTGCTGCAGGTCATCCTGCATCCACATTCCCCACATTCGCCCTGGGGAAGTGCTCGGCGAAGCAAGCACTGGTCCGGTACATGGAGTCTCAATTGTGCACAATTGAGTTCCAAAGGGGGACTGTTGACACAAGGGATGGGCGCCGGGACTTCTCGAGCTCAATGCTGCACAAGTTCATTCCCCATGCGACAAGATCCCTTGCTTGTTTCTTGGAATATATTTCGCTGTGTGCCGCCTTTCGTCGAAGCCTCCGTTCAAGGCCGAAATGAGGCAGGAGGTCAGACGCATCTGGCGGTACTCTGCTTGCCGCGGCTTGGACGCCCTGGGATTGATGGTCAAATAGTGTTTGGCCAGATTCGTTCCCTTTCAACGTGTTCTGGGCCATGACGAAGGAGAGGTTGTGTTCGACATCATCATCTCAGAGCGTTCAGTGGTGTTTCAGTGTCTGCTGAGGGGCTGCCTGACTTCTGCTGAAAATCTAGCGGAGCTCCTTTGCTTGCCATTGACGGTCCCGAGGTCCCACAAAGCAACGGCTCCCCTAACCGCTGGGCTGGTTCTTTCAGGGGCCGTCCACTGGGCTCCTCACCTAATCGAAGAGGGTGGGGTGTACGGATACGGACGAGTCACGACACCTTCAAGCCACACGAAGATTCTACGAGCTTTCCTTTCATGGCTGGTGATGCAAGGATCGTTGCGTTGCGGTGTTATGGGTGACTGTCCCAATGGGCCTTGATTGGGCGTGCTTCTTCGACTTGGAGACGCTTTGGGCTGGAGACGGATCGGATGTCTTCTGGTGAACCCGCGACGAATGGATACTGGTGCATGGCATGGCAGGGCGGCAGGCCCCAAAGCCTTGCAGGACAAAACAAAATGTTGCAGGACAACCAGGTGTGAAAACACAGAGGACACGCACCTCTGCTGGGTCATTTGGTATTGGCTCTCTGGCTAGGGCTTTACCGAGCCTCTTCACACAAAACAATGGAAGTGGTCTGCGAGATTGCGCCCGAGAATTCGCACAAGCACACCTGGGATTTGTAGGACGGAGGCATACATACGGCTGTCTGTCGGTCACGCTGCAAGCTACCCTTCAAGAGCTTCCTGAACGAGACCACCCAACACACAAGAAAATCAAACGCAGAGCCCCATAATGTCGTCATTGCTGTCAGCAATTTTCTGCTGTATCCTCAAGCCAGCCCGGAAGTCGCCCCGACGAAGGCGAAGACGGTAAGGATACCGGCGTCTTTTCCAGCCCAGCATGGCTTCAAGGAAGGGTTCTAGATCGACCCCGAGGCGCTAATCACGAAATAGCGATCTGTATGCTTTCGGGACCGACAGACGAACTACTTCGAGAGCAACAAGACTTGTGTCCGGGGACGGTGATGCAACATAGCCAGCATCAGCGATTCTCCTGTCTGGCAACCTGCCTGGTTCCACACCAGGGTCATCTAAGGTGATGGTGATGGGAAGGCGGGATCGAGGTTGATGCCAGTATAGGTACTATGCGAGACAGTCTGAGGGTCATGGCGGCGTGTTTGGTGACATTTATGGTCTGCCCGGTCGCGAGGATGGGTAGCTGAGGCGACTGGGGATCGTGCAAGGCTCGTGGTGTGCGGTGTGGATTGTGGCATTGGATAAGGCTTTGCGACGCCCATGTCCTACAAGAACTGGCTATCGATTCCGCCCTCCCTCCAGGGGGAGAAGAGCTTCATGCAGTTACAGGCATTGTTAAGAGACTACCAATTCAGCATCACGTTTGGATACGCGCTCTGTTCAAGGCCCCAAGACCCAGCGGAACATCTCCCGTCGTTCGGAATACCACTGCTGCGTGGAGTTGGTGGCCCCTGAGTGAGGTTTCGGGTGTCACCACCAGCTTTTGACCGAATGGCGGGCCAAGACCATCAAACCAGCACTAGGTAAGGAGGAAACAAAAAAACGAATCTTTGGCTCAAAGAATATATGATCACAATTAGACAAAGACGACAATGATTCAGTAGTAGTACCGAAGTCGTTTCTCTTCCGGTGGTCGCGGTGGGCAGGAAACGGAGCGCGCCTATGCTTTGGATTTGTTGGTTCCTGTTGCCACCAGGGTGGGGCCGGTTGCCTCGATAAACGGTGCATGAAATCCGTACTCCGTAGGGGTTACCAGAACCAGGTGGCAGGCACTCACTACCTACTCCGTACGGATCCGTGTAGAGTTATTTCAAGACATATCCCAAGACAATGGCGGCACGGCAGAAATGCTAGTGCTTTTGACCGACCTCACGAATTTCACCCCCTCAAAGTGCAAAAACCACCACCTTTCGGCGATAAGTCACATATATTCCCGAGTAGGCCTGGCGTGTAATACCCTCCCGAGTGCCCTCCCAACTGTCCTCCTAAGTGTCCTCCCAATGGCTAAGCCTAATCTGAAAATACACGTAACTAAGTTATCGCCGAAAGGTGGCGATTTATGCAATTTGAGGGGGTGAAATTCGTGAGATCGATTTGACAACCCGATTTGGAATTTGGGGAAGGGAGGGCAATCTATCAGGTGTGAATGGGAGCCTAAAGATATGACCCATTGTCAGGCTGCAAGATTGCCTATTAAAGAAATGACCGTCAGACTTAGAGTCACGGTAAATAATTCCTTCCATCCCGTCAGAGCCAGCAATAAATCAAGACCTGAGCATGAAGTGATAATATGAAGTGGGCACCTGGTCAAGTGATGTGAGCTGGATCTGAAGAAGGAGCCAAGAGAAGGCCCCAGCAGGGAACTCCGATTGGTCAAGAAACATGGGTTTATTTGTGTGTGGTTTGGATTTGACACTGTGGCAGCGCCAATAAACGGAACCGTGCAGAGCAGGTGGAGTAAGCGAGAGAGGGCGGTTTGTGGCTTGTCTGACGGGCAATTGCTTTCATGCTTTTCCCACTGTGCAATGTTCGCTGAGGAGAGCCAGCCCGCCCGGCCACAGCAGCTCCCGCCCGCCGCCTCACCAGTTTCTTCTCATCTTAATCATCGCCAACCTCAAACCCGACGCATGCTTGGACTCAAGACCATTCAACCCACAACACGGCCAACGAGGCGCCACAAAATCCTACAGACTTGGACACCGCGACGTCGCTTCCGTCCTCTCATTCATTCCTGTATCCGTATCAAACCATCTGTGCCGGAAAGGAAGACGGAAAATTGGTCGTGCATATTGGTCTCCAACACGGTCAGAGATTGCTGTCGGCATTCTGGCGCGACTCGCCACCACGGCGTGGTCTTTTGAGCCCCTCGCCAGCCACCCTCGCTCATCGAACCCATCGATTTTTCTCGATACCTTTTCTCTTTGACGGAAGACGGTCGAGGAAACACAGCCGGATTTTCCCCTCGATCTTGCACGTCGATCCGCGCTCCCTCAACGGACCGAACGACTGGCCATATCCGCCTTCGTTCAACGCTCACTCCGCCTTAGCAATCTCCGCCAGACGATCTCCTTCGTTCGACAGTCCGACTCGCTGCCCTCCCAAACGAAACCACGTTGGATATCTTCTCTTTTCGTCGTCCTTGGCAGAGCGCTCAACCACCATGTCCTTCCACCCCCAGACCCCGCAGAGTCCTTCGCAATCTTCTCCCACCACGAGTGATCCGTCATCCAGCCTGAATAGCTCGATGACATCAAACACGACCGCCTTGCCAACTCCTGCGCACAGTGTTACCGGCACTTGCATCCCCTCGGAAATGACCCACGACATAGCGATGGGCGAGGACTCTCCCCAGAAGCGCAAGAGGTCGCTCGACGACAATGGAGACCGGGAGCAGAAGAAAGTTCACATCGAGGATCGCAGACTCGGTATTGAGAACCTACACATGGATGTCGGCGAAAAATACCTTCTTTGCAGAACTCGTAAGGCTCCCTTCAACTCTTGCACGCACAAAAACATGACCGCCATTTGCAGGATCACCAGTGCTAGATTGGATTGGATTGGCTTTGGTTCTGCCCGTCTTCCCCGCTGGCTCGTCCCCAGCCAGCCTGCCCGGCCGTCCCCCCTTTCTGGTGAAGTGTGCTCGCTGAGTTGTTGGGATATTGGTCATTTTTGGGTTAACGCTTGCACCTGTTGTTGTAGCGCATCCTCCGCCGTCTTCCCCTCGGATATCGGAAGACCTCTTTGAGGCGTATGACTTGACAGGGATCGCTGCCGAGGTCGCCCGAGTGCTGCCAAACGGCGAGAAGAACGCGATGCGAAAAACCTACAAGGGCCACATCAAGAAGCTGGGGGTGGCTGGTCACTTCGACTCGGTCAAGAAGGACAGTCAAGACCCAGACAGCTTTCTGTCGATGTACTTCGCCCCCGCAGAGGACTGGATTAACACCGAGGTCCACGGCAAGGACATCACGGCTGGGCTCTCGGAGGATGTCGTCCAGCACCTCCCACGAGCGACAACAATGGCCCGGGGGCCGATCGCGAAGAAAGACTGGGATACATCCGTGCTGGGTGACGTGTCGTCGGACAAGCCTGGGGGAAGGCTCCCATCATCAGCGAGAGCCACCGCCCCAAACACTCCGCTCAATCTTCCTGGGGTCAGCAGAGCCAAGGGTGCCCAACAGCCACCGGTTGGTGAAGCTGCCCGCCCACGACGAGCCGGCAAGAAGCGAAGCTATGGCGACAGCAGCTTCGAGGGCTACGGCGAGGGATTTCCGGATGACGACCTAGGAGGGGACCTTGGGTATTCCACTGGCGAAGGCGACGACAGAGGTGCCGGCCAGAAGAGGAGAAAAAAGGTGCTTGCCGGTCCACCTTGCCGACTAGTGGAACATTTAGCTGACTTGCTGCAGAACCCCGGAGCCGTCCAACCGCCGTTCCCCGGTGGGCCTGTACGGCAACAGAGCTACGGCCCCGGTATGGTCGGGGCGTAGTGACCCTGACCCTGGGAACCCTACGGGGCATCTCCACATCGAAATTATGATCATGTACCTTGGACGACGATGCGCCCATGGCCTACGCGGCCCATTTTCGATCATCAGGAACAGCCTTGTCTTGAGACCCTTTAACCCCCCCTTTTTTTCACATACTCCCTTGATCTCTACAACTTGGATGGGAGTTGAGCGGCTTTGCTCGGAAACGGGCGGCCTCTAGCGGCGGCTCACTACTCTGACGTCGCGGTCGAAATCAACGGCACAAACACAGCAAGCAGTCAAACAACAACCAAAAACAGGCCTGATGACCTGTTTTCCCCTTTCTCCCCGTTCCACTGTTTTCTTCCTCTTTTCCTCATGGCCCTTTTCTCTCTCGTCTTTTTTTCTTGCATCGAGGACACCAATGCTAGGTGCTCCCTGTGCAAGCTGGTTGATATCCACCGCTTATTCCTCGTACCATCCCGGGGCTGAGATTATCTTGATGAGAGGCAAACAGTTGCCTTTCATTCTCTGTATTTTGTTTTCATGTTTTTGATTTGAAGCAAGGCGTTGGGGCTGGGTCAAGGCTACTATGAGTGCACTAATGAATGGCATTCCGTGAACAAGACAAATACCACAAGCGGAGGAGATTAGGGCTTGATTTATTATTCATTTATTTGATCGAGGTGTGCTGGACTAAGAGAGGAGGTTAAGGTTGATTTGATCGGCTTGGTCCGCTTCGTTACTTCCTGCATGAAGTAAGGTTTCACCTCAGCGTGCTGCTACTTCCTCGTACTCCGAAGAGAAAATAGAAAGAGAAACAAAAACAAAAAGCGTTCTGGTTGTGCTCTGTTCTTTTCGTTGTATTTTATAGTGAGCATCGTATCAGCGGCCAATTTCGAAGGCGTTGGACACCTACCTACCAACCAACCAGCCAAACCTATAAATCGTTACCATCTGAGTGATCCCTTCCATTCACGTTAGTATATTCTCATCCCAGAGGCCTGCCGTTCAGGAATTAATGATTACGCAATGCAATGAGAACAAAAACAGTCTAGATCAGACGTGTTACTAGCATTGAACCTATGGCTACATGAATTGAGTGAAGTTCCTAGAGTGGGTAATGCCGGGTGTTTCCATCCCTCAACTTCCATCTCGCCAGGGACCCGACTGGGTAGGCAGGTACCTAGGCGGTGAGTGACGTCAGATGTGGCTTGTAACAGCTGGTACCCGAGGGCACCCTTGGGCCGATCTGCAAGTTTGCTCCTGACTTCACAGTACCCCGCGACTGCAGCCGCCTACCAACGAGGGGTTCAGACTCAGTCAGTATGGACGTGGGCGCTGGTTTACGTGCTACCCAGTCATGAAAGTGGACATCCAGGCCAATGCAAACCAGTGCAAGCCACTCGCCAATTATTTACGGCGATTCAGCCATCATTGTAACTGCCGTCAGGCAAATGAGATAAGAAATGGCCCAACCTGCCCAAGGTAGTCCCGAGCAACAAGCCCAGCCAGCCTGAAAAAGATGACGATCGAGAGCAAGCGGTGAACTTTTCTTGTCTGCACAAGTCTTCCTTGTTTGCACCTCCACGACGTCAATTCCCTACTCTGGTATTAATCTTGTGTACTACACCTCCTATCGCCGACCTAAGTTTTCTCCCTCTCTGTCTCCCGGCTCTTAGTTGACGTACGCGTCATCAATACCCTCACTCACACGGTGACCCCAACATTGAATGCTCACAGCTCCTGAGCAGTCCAAACGACGGACAGGACATAAGCCACGAGGCTTCCAGGCTTCCACCCCTGACGACTGCGGTTTAAGCCACATCGCACGATCCAATTCCCTTGTTCCATAGGTCTTTGACATGGAGATCTTCGGAGAGGAGAGCCATAACGGCCGTCGGACGTTGCTCATAATCTACATCCATGGCTTCATGGGCGCGGACAGCTCTTTTCAGTCGTTCCCAGCCCACCTGCATGATCTGCTAAAGCTCTCGCTCGAGTCGCACGTCATTCACACCAAGATCTACCCCCGATACAAGACTTATAAGGCCATTGATGTCGCTACGGAGAACTTTAGCAAATGGCTTGCCCCTCACGAGTCGCCCACCACGGATATCATTTTGGTGGGGCACTCTATGGGTGGCTTGCTTGCTGCTGATCTGGTACTGCTTGTACGTCTTGGCCCTCCTTTCCCTGTCCCTTCACTATTATCGTCCTCATAGTCCTTGCAGAATCGCAAAATTCCCAAGGAAGCGGGTTCCCGTTCGATATTGAAGGCTAGGAAGCTGACACAAGCCACCACACCCCCCCTTTCACCCAACACTAGCCCCCCGTAGCGGGTACACGGTCGAACTACCCGTTCAGACACCGGATCCTGGGTACTATCTCGCTCGACACTCCTTTTCTGGGCTTGCACCCAGGGATAATAGCCGCTGGGATCGCGAGCTTGTTCCGCAAGGCCCCTGACCCGGCGAAGAAGTCCTCCGGGCCATCGACCCCGAACTTTCCTCCGCTGAGTCCGCAGCCGAGCGCGAGCAGCAGCGCGGCGAGACTCCCGGCCGTTGGAGAGCTGACAGACCTGTCACCTCTCCCGTCCCCCGAGAGCTCCACAGCAGCGCTTTCATACTTCCCGTCCAACTCGGGCTCGGTCAACTCGACGCAGTCAGACCCCTACTACAACCCGCCTTTCTTCAATGACATCATGTTCAAGGACAGGGGCTGGATGAAGAACATGTGGCATTTCGCAAAGAAGCGCAAGATCGAAGGGTCCAGCCTGATAGAGGCGGCGACAAACCACATTGTGTGCCACCTGCAGTTCGGGAGGTGTCTGGCAGACATGAAGGGCTTGCATACCCGCTACGGGAAGATAAGACATCTCGAGAGCGTTGACGACTTCGATATGAGCAGTGGCCGGGGCGGTCCCCGGAGGGAGGCCCGCGTTCGGTTCGTTAACTACTACACTATATCGACGGGGAGGATCAAGACGCCTAAGGCCGGGTCGCCCGCGCTCTCGCCCGCCCGGTCTCCAGGACGGACTCCCGCGCACTCGCCGCCGAGGAGTCCCTACTTGCGTCCAACATCTCCGGGCTTGCAGCGAGGACTCTCGGGCGGGCAGAAGCAGCCGTCGAGCGCGTTCTTGAACCCGGAGTCCGGCAGCATAGCGATGCTGCAACAGCCGGACTCGAGGTCGTCCACGCCGAGGATATCGATCGAGGACTACAGCGATACGATGAGGCCCAAGCTCCTGGAGGTCATCGACTCGGAGGACCGGCAGGGGCAGCTCAATGCGCCTCGGTCGACCCCCGCCGAGTCGTCCGGGGCGGAGACGTCATCTTCTAAAGGGCCTTCGGATCCGACCACGGACAGCAGCAACGGTTCCGGGAGCCCCGGCGCGAAGTCGGACCTCCTGGAGGAGGCCGGGAGCGAGTCCGGCGACAGCTGCAGCTCGCTGCCGGACCTCACCGAGGCGGCCCCGATAGCCATGTCGGAGAGCGATACAGAGTATTATGATGCTCCTGATACCCCTGCTGCTGTGGAACCCACCCCGCCGGTAGCGGATACAACAGAGAACAAGGTAGAGCTGGGGCTCCACGATGGGCTGAAGCCTGTCCCTGACGTCCCGGAGGCGCCGGGGCCGCCAGACCCCGGGGAGAGTGCCTCTACCGACGAGCGCAAGGCTGCCGAGAAGGAGCACCGGAAGGTGCAGAAGGAGTACGAGCAGGCCGTAAAAGCGCGCGAAAGGGTTGTCAAGGAGAACGAGAAGACCATCGAGAAGAGGCGGGGGGAGACAGAGAAGGAGAATAAGAAGAAGGAGAAGGAGGAGCACAAGCGGCAGCAGCAGGAGGAGAGGAAGCGGGAGAAGGAGGAGCAGCAGAGGTTGAAGAAGGAGAAGGAGGAACAACAGAGGTTGAAGAAAGAGAAGGAGGATAAGAAGGAAGCGGAGGGGCAAAGCGAGGGGGAGATGAAGAGGTTGGAGGAGGAGAGGAAGAGGATGGATGCCGAGGGGCAAAGGATGGAGGCGGAGAGGAAGAGGATGGAGGAGGAGAGCAGGCGGATGCTGGGGGGGACGAGCAGTCCTCCTCGATCTTCGGATGTCGGTGGTGGGGCTGCAGGCGCCCATGAGGGGCAGCGCGAGGGGGTTCGGGCAGCGGCTGAGCAGGAGCAGGATCGGGAGCAGGATCGGGAGCGGGAGCGGGAGCGGGAGCGGGAAGAGGACAGCTCGGGCGAGGAGAGTCCCGCACGGCAGAGCCTCTCGCTCCGGCAAGCGGTCGAAGGGGTTGTCAAGGGGCAGCAGGAGCACGACGGACAGCAACCGATGACAACGAGGCTTATGGCTGAGGACGACGGCGGTCTACAAGGGCTCAAGCCGCAGGGTTCCCCCTCGGCGGGAGGCAAAAAGAAGGACAAGCCCAAGAGGCTCCGCAAGTTCTGCACGCTCCCCAAGAAGCAGAACGGCGCCCGGGACCCGGCTTGGGTGGAGGTGTACATGGAAGGGGTGGACGAGGTGGGCGCGCACTGCGGACTCTTCTTCTCTGGCCCGCACTACGAGAGGCTGGTGGGCGACGTTGGGATGAGGATCCTCGGGTGGGTTCAGGAGGACGCGTCTAGGAGGGCCATATTGGAGTGATTCTAGCTGGTTCGCTCGCGGCCCCCTTTTCCCCCTCTTCTTCTTTATTACTGTCGCCTGCTTGGAAATGTGCTAGAGACCCGACGGAGGAAGGTGGAAGGGGGTACATAGACCTACGTCCGTTACCTTTTATTTTTATCTGTTACGCTTGCCCGCATCCATAATACGTAGCCGTTTGTCTAATGTCGATTCCTATGCCTCGGCTTTGCCATTGTGCCTTGCGCTGCTGCTTTGGCATCTAACGTGCGCTGGCGTGCAGAAGAATGTCAGGCGGAGAAACATCAATGTCCGAGTGAAACGGGCTACGGAGGGGGTATGCCGTATAGTGGCAACAGCTGGCAGGCCTGACTTTTTTCATTGCCCGTTGTTCACCAGCGGTCACGATCCAGCATATACTGACTTGCCCGGTCTTCAGCGAAGCGCATGGTAGGCGCCTTTTGTGTAGCACGTAATTCACACCAGTAGGTGATGCATGCTGTTAGCTGGTTGGATCATCTCTTCGGAAGCGCTCGCTTGGTTGAGAATCTTGTTGGTACCTGCAGAGAATGCAGGCAATGAGGGGTTTGCTGGCATTGCGAGGTCACACATGGAGCGCACAGAGTTGAATTGGGCTCTCTCCACCCCGTGATAACCATTTCCGATCTCGTCCCACCTGCTTTAATGGGTTTATCCCGCCCGTGTGCAGACTATGAGTAGCCCAGCCTCCCCCTCCCTCACTCTCCTGATCTCCTCTTACCCGATGAGATGTCGACCATCGTCGTCCGGGTACACGTACGCCGCATCCACTTGTCAAACACAGGCGGGGGGAGGCGAGGCTGCTCCGGGTTCACAGCCCGGCCCCCACCGGTTGTGTGCGGTGTGGAGAACCCGGGAAATTAGGGTGTGCCTCATGAATTACGACAGTCGGGACACGTAGTGCAGCGCCTGAGCAGTGCCCGCATACATTCGCTGTACGTGTGCGCAATAAGTTATGCACGTCCTTCATGAGCGCGTTGCTCGAAATCCCCTGCTGCGGTAAGTAGCTGGGATACTTTTATTTATGTGGTGCCGGCAAGAGTCTAGCGTAGCAGACTCCCTTGCTTGTGGCCTTGAACATGCACACAATAACTATATAGGTACTATACTCACACCAGACGCAAAGTACAAGCACAACAGCCTTTGTGCCTCTGATGAAGCGCGCTGGAAGAGGCACGGCCCTTTGTCTGGCCGGCCACAGCAGACGGCCTGAAGATGATATCTGGACAACGACTGCTCGCGATGTGGGTGTAGGATGTGACGAGCTAGTCCAAGTTGGCCTCGCTCATCTCTTTCCGTCTTGTTGGGGATGCTGCTGTGCCACAGCTGTTGCGGCGGCGAGCTGCTGAGGTGCATTCCACCCCTGACGTGGGATAGCACTAGTTGGCATGGATGGCATGCGCCTTGGTTCCCTGCGATATGGCGTTAGGCTTTTGGCGTTTTAGCTCTGCGGCAAGTCTACTGCAGCCTGCAGGTACGGTACGGATCGGAACCAAACGTCCAAACCGCGTCGTCGACCGTTACACATTCCCAAAACCGCTGTGGAGTGGGGTAGAGATAGATGTCTGACCCTGAATTGATACGTATTCTTCGCCGGTGACGGCGGTGGGAGGCCGTTACTCGTTGGATTTACCCTGAATACGAACTTTGGTATCGAAGGTTCAACATCTTCTGAGTTGTCATCCGACTCGTGTCGCGAAGGGCGATTGGGGTTGCTACACATGTGCCCCTGGACGCCTGATTGTAACATGGATGCGGATATTGACGGGTTTTCCCGATTGAGCCCAATGGACGGCTATTGAACGCAGGCACCTACCTAGCGGGCTGCAGGTTACCTAGAGAGTGACGGAAGGAATTGATGAGAGGAGATCAGACAATGGCTGGACTGGAAGAATGGGTGTCTGCTTACTAGAGAGGTGTCCTATTGCCCCCTTTTCTTTTGTTTCTGAAGGAGATCATATCATTCAATTGCTCACAGCCAGTTGATCACTCACACAGGCCAATGAGCCGAAGCTTTTGATGCCAGTCATGTCATTTTGTTTCCGTCCAATCTTGAAGATGTTTCTTTGTTTCTGGCGACTCTCTTTGTTCGGGGAGGGATGGTGGCTTGGGTAGATCAGAGGCCAAAGGCCCAGATTAGTGGCACAAATCCGGCCTCTTTTAGCTGATCTTTGGGTGACTCTGGTGGGTTTGGGACTCTGGCCCCGTTCGAATGTGCCATGTGGGGTCCCTGAAGAAAGTGGCCAGCGGAGGGGACAGGCCCAGCACTGACCACCCACCCGGCTTTTCGTATCGGTGGACGTGGGGCCCAGCCGTTGTGATTGGGCGATTGCCAATCAAGCCATGAAGCGAGATTAACCTCATTGCTGGACTAGCAACCAGACCGGCCATCGTTCCGCCCAATTTTAATTATTATTTTTATCGCGTGTAGTACTACTAAAGAACCCTGAGTCTCGCTTGTCTGTTGTCTCCCCTCTGTCGAGAGTCTCCTTTTGGACCTTTTGCTACACCTTTGTTGCTGCGGAGGTCTGGCGAACTGTGTTCGGATGACTGGATGTTGGAGTGGGCGAATGATATAAGCAGCTGCAGGAAGACCAGACTGAGAAAGCGGAAGAGTTGAGAGCCGAGAGAGCTCTTATCAGCGGCGGGAGAATAACGGGCAACCAAAGAGACAAGAATCGAGGGACCGGGGAGGAAAGACGAGATCGCGCACATATCACGCATCTCCCACCACGCTCATTTGAAACCACCAATTGGCGCAGGCAGCAGGGAATTAAAGACAGAAAAAGGAGGGCAGGAGCAGGAAGAGAGGAACCAAACCGACGGAGCCACAGGAAACACGATCTCTATTTTTCTTTTCTGAAACAGCAGAAAGGGAATCAACAATAGAAACAAAAAAGGAGTCGTTGCGGGTTGGGGCTGGACTTTGATCTTGGACTGGCACATCGGATGACGACAACAGACGAACCCACGATGAACGAGAAGAACGATGGACTGCGACGACAGAACTTCCAGGACCACCTCCACCTCCATCTCCACCACTACCACATAGCAAAGCCTTGCTCAGCCGTGGCGACGGCCCGCGCATTCACGCATCGCTAGATTGGCAACATCGAATACGAACGGCGGATTCGATCCGATCCGTCACCAGCAGAGAACCAACCACCACGCTCGTTTATCACCGACTCCGCCACACGCGATGACTAACCACCACGTCCACGGGTCTTCACTCCTTCAGGCCCGCAAATCCCAGATGGACCATCATTCCCATCGCAGCAGCCATGTTCACAAGAGGGACGCCGCCGCTGCCGCTGCCGCTTCCAACCCGGATGAAACCGACAAGCACCACGCTCATTCACATGAAGAATTTCATCGCCGCCAACACCACCAACGTCACGACGACCACCAGCCTGGGCACCAGCACCAGGCCCGTCAAGTCGTCGACCTGGACTCGATAGTCACTCAGGTCATCCAGACCGTCTCGGTCATCCAATATGTCGACGGGACCGGCGCGACCCTCAGCGTCTCAACCCTGACCTCGCAGCCACGCACACAGCTGGTCGACCAGCTCACGGGGCTCACCGTGGATCCCTCCGTGCTCGGCAGCGTGCTGCCGACCCCATCCGTCCCGAACCGGAGCCTTCCAGGTGTGTCTTATGATGGCGGGTCATCTGCGGAGGGCTCGACCGGGTCGGCGACGACCTCGGAGTCGTCGCTGCCGTTGCCGTCACTATCTGTGACGTCCTCTCCTTCATCATTTTCGTCTTCTTTATCTTTGCAAGCCTCTTCTTCTTCTTCCGGATACCCTTCTTTTCAGAGTGGTTCCAACTCGACCCGTTGTAAGTTGCGCCCCTGAAACTCTCTCCGCTGAGTGAAACAAAGCTAACCCCCTGAAAACGCAGCTGCATCTCCTTCAGCTTTTGGTAACAGCACTCTTGTACCTTCATTTCTCAACTCCACTACTTCTTCATCAACAACCTTTTCTTCTTCGACGACGACCTCGTCAGAAACGTCCTTGACCCCGTCGTCCTCCACTACGATGGCGGCGACGGCCACCCTGTTTGGCACCAACGGCGGCTCGGGTGGCTCCGGGGCCGGGGGCAGCCCAGGTGCGACGTCCAGCGCGACGCCAACCGAGGCCGTGGCCTCGTCCAGCAAAATACCGCCGACAAGCACCCTTGTGGGCAGTGTTGTTGGCGGCATCTGCGGGCTCGCACTCCTCATCTTTGCTGCCTTGTTCATCCTGCGTTGGAGGAAACGGCAGCAGAACGGCCACAGGCTCGGTGACGGCGACGGCGACGGAGGGTTGGCCGCCGCCGGCAGGGCGCTCCCCCCTGCCGACCCGTCGGGCTCGTCCTCGGGCGGCGGCACCAGGGGTTTTGCGAACCGCATGTCCGAGAGGGGCATGCCGTTCGCGATCCCCGCGACGCTGGCGGCGCTCTCGGGCCACAAGCGGGTGTCCACGGCCCCCTCGGAGGAGATCGCCACCGGCGAGAGGGGCTTCTACAGGATATCCGGCCGGAAGCTGCCGTCTGTCCTCCAGCACGGCGGGGACGGGTACACGAACCCGAATGAACCCGGCGGCAGCAGCAACCAGCCGCCCCTGCCCAATCCAGGTTTCGCAGGCGGCAGCGGTGGTCGCAACCCGCACGACAGCACGCTGAGCGGCGTCTCATTCTACCGCGACTCTGAAGGGTTCTTCGGCGGCGGCGGCACGCCCCGGCTAGCCGTGGGCTCCCCGATGAGGCCCGAGAGCGGGGTCCCCGTCATGCAGCCGGGCCCGGCGAGGACGCCCGTCACGGAGCAGAGCCCCGTCTTTGGCAATATGGCGCCGCTGACGCCGCCCCCGCCCAGGAGGGACCCGGTCGGCAGGTCGCATTCTTCCCAGGACGGCTCGAGGGGCTCCGGGTCGAGGTTCTCGGAGCATATATCATGATTTTAGTGGTATTTAAGGGTGGATATATAGGAGGGGTGAGCGATTTATTTTGTGGCTTGGCTTGATTCTGGTTTGTTGTGTGTCCGTGGACAAACTCAGTTCCCTCCCCCCCACGCCCACGCACGCTCACTTACCTAGCAGACAAACCTACACACTTTTGTACATTTTTTTGTGTGAAATTTCTTCTTCGACCTATTACATTAATGTTTGGAACCTAGTTTCGCGGGGCGAAGAAAGTAGCCCCTGTCTCGAGACATTTGGCCCGGCGTTTTGTCATCTTAACTCCTTTCCCCCCTATTTTCTTTTCCTGTTAGCGATCTTAACTGGACATCATGCGATTTCGCGAACGAAAAGGAAAGGATCAGACAAACGACCGAACATGAGAAAAGCTTCCAAGGTATATATAGCCACCTACACTTCGATCCCTTGGATCGTCGCCTTGCTCGTGTCTTCTTGTATGTGCTTGCTCTCATTCCGATCACAACCTCGCTGGACAGACCGGTAGATGGAATCGTTGGCAAGAATTGAGAATGTGATCGCCAGAGGAAAACAAAGGAACAACAAGCAAGTATTCGATAGGTCGGCACGGCAGCATTCTCACCTGCGCGACCGCTTCCCCGGTCGTACTAGGTGTGCCGTCACACAACAGGCTGGTTCGATTGAGCCCGGCTCCGTCGTCGGATGACATCCTCTGGCAACATATTTAGCGTGCCCGTGGTTCTTGAGTCAATGGCACTCGCCTTGGGGGGCGGTTAATTATCCACCAGCCGCAAGTGCGAGAAAGAGACACCGGACGCATACCGGCCACACGAACTATTTGGGAGAGGCGAAGTCATAGCTCAGCCGAGCAGACTGTGTGTTCCGGTCGAACGGACGGGATTCCGTGGACCACATTGCGTCCGCCCGGTTCTTGGCCCCTCCCCCTCCCATATCGTAGGTCCTCTCGGCGGGGCAGTTCCGAGTTGAAATCATGCGGTGGGGGCCCCCGGAGCGGCGGGATGGGAATCAACATTCCCCCTTGTGGGTGTTGTTGGCGAGCCTGCTAGGCCAAGCTTGGCTGAGCACGTGCTCATGCTGGAAGGTGACGAGGATGGCGCCTCCGGAGAGGAGCGATGATCCCGTCTCGTCCCATTAATCCTTAATGACGAACAAGCTTTCCCGTCACGGAAAGTCTTTGTTGGCGACGTTTCTGGTTGCCTTCATGTTTATTGAGAGAGATTCGGGCGGAAAACTGGCAAGACTGGGAGGCCGCCCGGTGTGTGGATCGAGAAATCCAGAAAGCCCTCAAAAGACCCAAAGCAAGCCGGATTGTGGAGGTTTGCTGGAGGTTGCTGCTTGGGCGACTTGTCGTGAGACAGATGTGAAACGTTGGAGGGGTCTGAAGGGGTGGTGTGCGTGCATCCATCGGGCCATGCAGTAAGGGAAACCCACCGCTTGGACTTGATCATGACAAATTCTTCCCTTCTGGAAAGGGAAAGTTTTCGCTAGTTGCAGAGAGCTGTGTTCCCGGCAACGGAAGCAGGAGATGGATGGATGCACTGGTAGGCGGGTTGGTAGAAGCACAACTACCCAACGATCCGTAGCTACCTCGAACCTTCACCGGGGTGAGGGTTATTGCTGTTGTTATTGGTGGTGGTGCTGATTTTTGTGTTCGGAACTCGGTACCAGGAAAGACTAAACCATCGTTAACATTACACCCTACAAGCAGTAGTTATTCGTAGTAGGTCGCAGTGACACGCGGTTCACTTCGGGGAGCTGCTAAAGTCCGTCGCGATATTCATCGGTGCTTGGCTAGGATGTGTATTCTCCAATTCCGTCGTACGGAGCTTTCTACTTGTCACCTCGTCTTTCTTCACTTCCACGGGATTTGAAACGCCACGCAAGAGGATGTGAAGTGCGAAGAAAGGGCGCCATAGCGACCTCATCAAGACAGCCATCACACACAAAGGGCGGCCACCTGCATGAGATTGGAAACATTTTCGGGATGAGGTAGCAAAGGGGTTCGGGATCAAACCGAGAGAGATGCTACAACTAATCGAGATGCTAGTCCACTATGGACGAGTTGTCGACCTCGAGAACGAGCACTCTTAAGTCACACAGTGATTTTCTGATGCCCTGCAACCTAACTGAAGCTGAGAGGAGGAAGGCCAAGAGGAAGCCGTCGTGATAACTCGGAGTTCAACTGGGTTTATTGGTTGGATTCCAACTCGGCTCAACTTGAGTTACTCACTGGGGTTATCGTTGCAACCGTCAACCTTGCCTTCCATGCTTTTACTCATAGGATACACTACTTCTACGGCGTCTTCCTCGATACTATTCACTGGTTTGACTGGCTGAGAAGTTGGGACGACTTCCATCCAGACTTCTTCCCTGCCACACTTTTCGAGATTGCCATTGCACAATGCACCCAAACGCAAAGATGCCGTCTTTCCAGGGGGGAGCGGGGGCAAGATCGGGGGTAGGGGTTAGGGGGTTAGATCTCCTGAATATGTCTCTAGGGTTCGTTGTTCCAACACTTTGGATCTTGGACTGAAAGACTCGAAATGGTAGTCGTACAATACACATCTACGGATAGTGTACCTACCCAGTTCCTTGAGGTGGTGGGTCCCTGTGACCCCTGTTGAACGGTTCAAGCACATCACAGCTTCACCAGACCGTTTTGGGACAGAATCCGTCCCTGCTCACGTTGTGTCGAAGACTCGAACCTCCTTTCGAACCCCTTCTGGGCTTCGCTCTTGCCTTGACATCGTGCCACTATGAGATGCCCCTGGGGCCGATCTTCTGCTAGCGATGCTGACCGGGGGCCATCTCGGACTTCATACATCATCATTTTCACCGAGACGTGATGGTGGGCGCCGGGTGATGGTCTTGCTACCCTGGGATATGCACTTTTGAGGCTGACTTGAAGTATGTGATCAATGCGAGTCTTCACGGTTACCACAGCTATTCGATTAAATCGGTGGTAGTGCCTGACCGAACCACAACGAAAGGGCGGGAGGAGCAACTGTGTGCCCTCTGGAGGACTTGCAAGAGCCTATAGACATGTCAAGATATGTCAGGCTAAGAGGTGAAGTTGAACGAGTAGGAGCACTGTGACGCAGCACCAACGAATAACCTGATGGTAATTTAATTGCTTTTCGAATATTGATTCTCCACCATAGGGTTCATACCCTTCGCAGCCACTGCTCTCACGTAATCGCAACTTTGTCGTCCGCTAGTCTAGTTCATGGCAGCTGAAGCACAACCGGATAATCACCATGAGTGAGACCTAATAAGGGACAAGAAGGTATAAGATCCCCCAGAATGCGCGAATGAGGAAGGAGGGGCAGGAGGGAGGTAACCAGCCCGAGGCGAGAGTGTGCCGTGTGGTTGGACATTATACTCAGTAGGTCCCCTCGACATGGGTCTGGAGGTCTGATATCTTGTTGGGGCTCAAGCCAGGGGATGTTTCAGGTCTTGGCGTTTACACTGCGTGCACGGCTCGTGACTCTAGGTTCCTAGTGACTTACCGAACATACTGTGTACTTCGTAGATACGTAATAAGAGGCACGCCAGCACCGAGGAAGAGGAGACAATGACACCTTGAACGAGTCCAGTGGTGGGAATGGTTGCTTCTCTGACGATTAGGTAGGTATGTGTGGTGCAAACTTGAAAATGAGCCAAGTTCGAGCAGGCTGTAGCGATGCTCGTGTAGAAATTGTCCCAACCCAGCCCGTGCCTGCCCCTGCTGCACCCCAGATTCGTACAGCGCCGGCGCTTTGGCATGGCCAAAGACTGGAGGAGGGGCATTTTAGGTGCTAACCTGAAGATGGCATGAACGCTACATGCCAGTGTATCACGGCTACTTGAAGGCATACATGTCAAGTGCTTCAAGGATCGTTCACACTGCAATTCAACCTCATCGATGGATCGCCGGGTTCAATTCCCTGGGACTAGACTCGAGGTGGGAAGGCCTGAAGACCAGCAGAGCAGCCCAGACGCCCACCAGCTTCCATCCGTAGACCTGAAGCCGCCCACTCGCCCGCCTGCATGTCCCCACCTCTGCCTACCTAGTGGTCGTTCTCAAACCCATGTCGCCCACGTCAGAGGGCACAGCCTCTGTTGCAGCACTCCGGGCTCGGGCGGAACCCTCGGAATCTCACGAAAGCATCTGCTGGATACCGTCCAGAGCTCTGATAATTACTGCTGATTCTGAAGCACTTGCAGAACTGGTTCGCTGCGAGGTGTTGGTTCAACTTCTCCTTATTATCAATCGTCTTAACGTCGGACCGTCCCATCTGTGCCGTTTGTTCCATTCGTTCCATTTGTTCACTCTTTATTATTACTATTTTCCTCTCCCACACGTCGCATTATTGCTTTCCTCCGTCCTGCCCTGGGAAGCTGTTGTACCCCCCAAGGATTCTGGTCGACATTGATGTTCCACCGTTCGTTCTTGTGCCTTTTCATCAACGCCGCTCTTACGCGCCGGCATTCTCAGATCGTCTACCGAGCTCTACTTGTACAGTCCTACTTCAGTTGGCTGTTCTTTTTTCGTGAATTCTAATCGTGTGCGAGTCTCAGTCGCGGCCAACGGCCCGCATTCAACAGCAAGTCCCCAGTGCCTGCTGATAAATCGGACCCCAAACGTTGCCCACCCCTCCGGCACCACCCCTGATTTGGCCTGGCTCAGCCACCCGCCCTGAGAGGCGACCAAGACGACTTGCCGAGCGAATCACGACTGCAGGAGGCACTTCCAGTCCAGCACGTGTGGGAGCACACATGTAACGGCAAGCAGTAATAATAGCAACATATCCGCCGCCTACGAGCCTCTTGGGTTGAAGCAGAAAATTAAAGTTAGCCCATCCGTTCCGACCAAGTTCATTTCGAGCTCACAGCGCGACGAACCACCAACGGTGAACGAACGGCGCCAGCATCCATCCTCCCCCCGCACGCACAATGAGATAAAGTAGACGACAGCGCAAAAGCAGGCAAGAACTGCACCGGCAATTAACCCTCTCTCCCGATATCGAGTATTCCTTCGATACAACAGCCGAGGAAAGATTTGAGATAGCAAGCAAAACAGCAGAATACAGAGACCATAGGATTGCCTCTACCCACTCGTCGCCATGGACCACATACACCTCGATGGGCGCTTCCAAATGCCCCAGATGGCGCCGCCACAGCTAATCAACCAGCCACCGCAAATATTCGGAGGCTATGATGGGCTTTCCATGCAACATTTGCCTCATGATATGACGGCGCACATGTTTGGAGACCCCAGCACGCTTCTGGACGATGCCAACGAGGCAAAGAGGAGGAGAATCGCTAGGGTAAGGTCCCCATGCTCCATGCGCCGTAGTCAAGCCTCTTAAGTCTTAAAACCAGTCTGACCATGCGATTGTCTGCAGGCCTGCGATATGTGTCGGAAGAAAAAGATCAAATGTGACGGGAAGTTGCCAGCATGCACGCACTGCATCAACTACAAGACCGACTGCGTTTTTACGCAGGTCGAGAAGAAGCGTAACCCGCCGAAGGGGTACGTAACACCTAATACAACGAGCATTGGAGCGTTGTGCCGGGGCTAGCGGCGCCCCCGGGCTACCGGTCTACCGAACTTTGGATATGCGCTTACACACACTTCGTAATGATAGGGCCAAGTATATTGAGGGTCTGGAGAACCGGCTGGGGCGCATGGAGAGTCTTCTGAGGCTGTCAGGTGAGCAAATTTGGGGGTTTGCAGGTTCCAATCTCATCCGGCACGTAACACACGCTTACATGTACTTCCTGCATCTCTACAGGCCTTCTTGGCGAGGATGATGGCGCGACCGATCTCGGGACACTGGAGAAGCGACTTGCAGAGAAGACTCGCGAATCCAGGCAGGCCTCTCAGGCGATATCAAACCCGACGTCGCCCTCCCAGGCGACCTCGGGACAGGATGGCAACGCATCGACCCCGCAGAGCTCGTTGACGTCACCCGAGCCTAGGGAGAAGGAGAAGGACAAGGACAAGGACAAGGAAAGGGATAAGGACAGGGACGGCGAGAAGAGAAAGTCATTCTCGCCTGATGAGAATGAGAGCAACGAGGAACAAGTGGAGGAATTGTCGGAGATGATGTGCTCCCTCGTAACCAACAACTGCGGGGAGACCAGATATCTCGGTAAGAACAATCCCGCCCCTGACCTGTCTTTGCGTTTTGATCCCCTTTTGCTTTTGGCTCTGATGTCTATTGCCATTGGTGCTATGTCTGACGTGTGCTGTTACCTGCGTGCCTAAATAGGTTCGTCGTCTGGCTTCTCAATCTTCTCACCCCGGGGAATCCAATGGGTAAACGAGAAGACGGGAGACAATTGCTTCCAACAGATGATCACGGACGTCTCGATTGACGACCACAAGTGGACCAATTGGAAGCCCGAGGTGTTCCAGGACCTTTTCCGGCGGCCTGTTTTCATCAATATTCCCCCGAAACCGGAGGCCATGTCGCTGCTGAAGGATTACTTTGAGAACTTCAACTGCATGTTCCCGCTGTTTCACCAGCCGACGTTCATGCATCTGGTGGAAAGGCAGTACTCGGATGATCCTTATGAAGGGTCCGGTTGGTGGGCCAGCTTCAACTGCGCCCTCGCGTTTGCCCACCGACTGCGGGTGATGAGCAACCTGGTGCCTCAGGAGGAGGATGAGAAAGCATGGGCGTATATCAAGAACGCCATGAGCGTCTTCTCGGAGCTGACCATGCGGAACACCGACCTGCTGAGCGTGCAGGCGCTTCTGGCCATGGCGCTCTTCATGCAGGGCACCCCGAACCCGCAGCCGACCTTCCTGCTGATCGCGGCGGCCATCAGGCTGTCGCACAGCATCGGCTTGCACAAGAGGGCGACGGGTTTCAACCTCAACCCCATCGAGCTGGAGCAGCGCAAGCGGGTGTTCTGGATCGGCTACGTGCTGGACAAGGATCTCTGCCTGAGGTGCGGGCGACCGCCGGCCCAGGACGATGACGACATGAACGTGGAGCTACCAGACGCAGACCCGGAGGACAACATCGGGAACATTCCGCTCGCGGACGGCAAGGGCAAGATGAACTTGTTCCGTGTCATGTGCGAGCTGGCAGTGATCGAGAGCAGGGTTTACGACAGGCTGTACGCAACCAAGGCGACCAAGCAGACAGACGGCGAACTGCTCAACACGATCGGCGAGCTAGACCAGGAGCTCGAGGATTGGAAGGACAGGATACCGATCGACTTCCGGCCGGAGCACGAGATCAAGGCCTCGCACACGCCCCTGATCCTGCACGTGGTGATGCTGCACTTCACGTACTACAACTGCCTGACCACAATCCACCGCATGTCGGTGCACCACGGCTACTGGAAGAACCGGTTGTCCAACTACGCAATTCAGGGCCTCAATGCGAAGCCGCTGAACCCGAGGATCTTCTCGTCAGCCGCGCTGTGCTCCGCGGCGGCCAGGGCGTCCATCTCCCTTCTCAAGTACGCGCCTCAGGGTGACTTCTCAGTCGTGTGGCTGATTCTGTACTTCCCTGTCTCGGCCCTGGTGACGATGTTCGGGAACATCCTGCAGAACCCGCTGGACCCCCGGGCGAGGTCTGACACCAAGTTGATGAGCATAGTGGTCAGCTTTCTCCATCAGCTGGGGTCGGAGGCCCAGACGGGTGGTGTACACCGCATGCTTGCCGTCTGTGCTGAGTTTGAGCGGATTGCCAAGGCCGTCATTGAGAAGGCCGAGAAGGACAACGCGGGCCGCCGGAAGAGGAAGAGCAACGACCCCAGCGGAAACCGGCCTAACGGATCGGGCTCCGGGTCTGGCTCAGGCACAGGTGCGGGCGGGGGCGGGGGCGCGGGTGCGTCATCATCACACACTCCCCGACCACAGAGCTCGAGCGCGCAGACACCCACTCCCTTACGTCCCTCGACAGCGCACACGAACAACGGCCAGCTGTCTCCCCCCCCTCACCACGGCGGCGGCGGCGACACGCAGAGCAACTACAGCCCCATGCCGACGGGTGGCATGAGCCACCAGTCCTCCCCCGCGATGACAGGGGGCGGCGGCGGAAACTGGCCAGGCTCCGGCGGCGACTACGGCGGCGGGTCGGACGCCATGGACCTGGGCGGCTTCGCCGAGATGACGGGGTTCGCGCAGGACCTGCGGTCCCCGCCTGTGCAGGGCGGGTTCTTCACCCAGCCACACCTGCCGCCGGACCTTTACTCCCTGCCCGTCAGCCTCGATTGGGATTGGGCTGAGATGAGCGGCGGGGCTTATCCGAGCTTTGAGAACGGGGCGATTCAAGACATGCATATGGCACCGAGGTGATATTTGATAATTTATTACTTTTTCTTTTTCCCTTTCGTCTTTTGTGCATGCATATCTTTTTTTCTGGGGGGTGGGGGGGTTTGTGCGTCTTTTGCTTGGGAACGACTCATGGAGATTGTGCTCTTTTCCGTTTCTTTCCCCTCTCTGTACTTTGTGAATCATGAGTTTGTGGCGTCCGACGCTTCTTTCATCACTGTCAATGGCCATTTGCAACAGCATTCAGGGGAATTTGGGTTTTTTTCTTTTTGTTTTGTTCTAGCTAGGTATTTGGGCCAAAAGATCTCATGGTCATTTTTTTTTTCTCTTTCTGTTTTCTTTTGGAAACTCTTGCTGGTCTTCTCTAATACTTCGCCACTTGTTGACATTGTCATCATCCTTGGGAAGATGGCCGGTGCTCATTTGTTGTTCCAGACAGCGGGTTAGAAGATCTTCTTCCTCAGAGAGGATTACGTTGCTTAATGATTACCTACCTAGCGCATTCCCCCCTTTGCTCCTTTTTTATACCTGCAATTTTATGATGACTCTTGGTTTCTCACTCCAATTTCAAATGTGTCCATCTGCGTCCCTGTGGGAACACCTGGAACAAGTCACAACCGGGATTGACGGCTTGATTCCATGTCGTCTGGAAGAGGACAAACTTAGAGAAGGCAGTATCGATGGGAAATATCTAGAGCCACTCAACATGAGCGGTCTACAGAGGTGCTATGTTAGAACTGGACTGCTATTAGACTGCTTTTGCCCCCTTCCCCGTAATCCTCATGGAATCCTGTGTCCGTATGGATTACGGATACACGGTTTTGGATCAGTTTCCGAGCATGACCGGTGGTCACGTGGTGGGATCACAGCGTCACCTCGGCGGAGCTTCGGGTGAGAAAGAAAAGCTTTGGTAAGCAACGGCGCCAGACGGAACGGGCACTTTCGTTAAAACCGAATGGTGTGTGACCTTATGTTGAGCACCATCAAAATATTCAGACACCGAGGAGCCGAGTGAGCTCACATTGCGGAGCTCCATAAACCAGAGCTCTGGACAAGACCCGACACACCGTCTTCGGCTCGAGTATTATCAATTGCATGCGCCGACTGGGAGACCAGTTTTTCCGACGAGAACGCTCGAAGGAGCTCGACGGCGCCGCAAGACAAGCTTCGCAATACGAGCTCAGCGGTCCATCCGTTTCTTGTTCCTCGGGCTTCGTCCGCATCGTTTGAGTAGTTCTTCGCCTCGCCCATACCGTCACCTCCTTTCGCCCACCGTCCACCATGTCAAGGTTACTACTCAGGCGCTTGACGCCGCAGCGCGCCCAGCAGTTCGGCCAGCAGCTCGCAACGCTCCCGCCCCGATACGCCCTAAGGCCGAGTCTCCTTACCCAGACGAGTCGGCTTTACCGGACACCACGGACCGCGACGCTTCCACTGGTATGCTTCAGCCACCAGGCCCGGCGGGACTTTCCCGTTAGGCCGGACCCAAAACGGACGACACGACCCGAATACAAGCCCACACCCAGGAAGACGAACAATGCCGACTCCAAGGGCAGCTCGGATTCGCACGAGACAGAGGGCCGGCAAGAGACGGGCGCGGCCAAGCCACCCGAAAGGCCACCGCCTCTTCTGCCGGGATGGGTCTATCTCACGCCAGAGGAGCGGACCAAAATGCGGTCAAACTATTTTTTCTCGCTAGCGTTACAGTATTACAGCGAGGAGTTCCAGGAGTTTGGCTCCCCACCAGAGCTCCGGGAGTTGCTAGCACAGTCGACCACGGAGGAGTTGAACAGGTTCAGGTCTCTCTGGGAGTTAGTTGGCGTCTTGAGTGAGCTGGATTCTACGGTCAAGCAATTCCGGGTGGAGCAGGTTCAGAGGAGTCTGTTCAGCTCGGGCGAGCCCCGCCTGGGTGAGGGGGATGATAAAAGTGGCGGCAATAGCAACAACAAGCCGGCAGGAGACAACATCCCCAGCAACCGGGAATCTCAAGAGCAGCAGCAGCTGGAGCAGCAGCCAGGGCCGAAACAGCCGGAGCCAAAGCAAGGGCAGGAGCAGGGAGCAGAAACCCCAGAGGGTGGCTCGGAGCCAAGGCCAGACGGGCGACAAGGAGGTGGTGGTGGTGGCGGCGGTCGCGATCCCAAGGACAAGGGCGAAAAGGGATCCGGATCCGGATCCGGGCAGGGGCCAAAGACGCCGTTTAGCCTGCGTGACACAGGCTCGATGATCGCGTCGGCAGTGGTGATCAGCCTTATTTGGTCGGCCTTCTTCGACTCGCCTGGTCGCGAGATCAGCTGGCAGGAACTGCGGACCAACTTCCTGTCCAAGGGCCTCGTGGAGCGGTTCGTGGTGGAGGGCGACCGGGTGAAGGTGCAGCTGAACCGCGACGCGACCAGGTCCGTGTACGGCGACGAGGCCAACGGCCACCTGTCACGCAGCTACTATTTCTCCATCGGCTCGGTCGACTCGTTTGAGCGCAAGCTCGAGGAGGCGCAGAAGGAGCTAGGCGTGCCCGCCTCAGAGTGGATCCCCGTCACGTACACGCACCCGGGCATCGTGGGGAGCCTGCTGCTCGCCTTCGGCCCCACCATCCTGCTCGTCGGCCTGCTGATGTACGGCATGAGGGGGAGGGGCGGCGGCGGCGGCCTGGGTGGCCCCTTCAGCTTCTCCAAGAGCAAGGCCAAGCGGTTCAACCACGAGACGGCGGTCAAGGTGAAGTTCTCGGACGTGGCGGGCATGGACGAGGCCAAGCTCGAGATCATGGAGTTTGTCAGCTTCCTCAAGACGCCCGAGAAGTTCCAGCGGCTCGGGGCCAAGATCCCGCGCGGCGCCATCCTGTCGGGCCCGCCTGGCACGGGAAAGACGCTGCTGGCTAAGGCGACGGCGGGCGAGTCCAACGTGCCCTTCTTCAGCGTGAGCGGGTCCGAGTTCGTCGAGATGTTTGTGGGCGTGGGTGCGTCCCGCGTGCGCGACCTCTTCGCCGAGGCGCGCAAGAACGCGCCCTGCATCATCTTCATCGACGAGATCGACGCCATCGGCAAGTCGCGCGACGGGGCCCAGCGCTTCGGCGGCAACGACGAGCGCGAGGCCACGCTCAACCAGATCCTGACCGAGATGGACGGCTTCAACACGCAGGAGCAGGTCGTCGTCCTGGCCGGCACCAACAGGCCCGACATCCTGGACAAGGCCCTCATGCGGCCCGGCAGGTTCGACAGGCACATCAACATCGACAGGCCCACCATGAAGGGCCGGTCCGACATCTTCCGCGTGCACCTGAGCAAGATCTACACCAAGGAGGACATGGACTACCTCTGTGGTCGCCTGGCCGCCCTGACCCCTGGTTTTGCTGGGGCTGACATTGCCAACGTTGTGAACGAGGCGGCCTTGGTTGGTATGTTTTCTTTTCTTTCTTTTTATAATTTCCTTCCCCTTTTTGTAACTGCAAACTTCTGACTTGCTAACCTCATTTCGTTTCTCACCCAACAGCCGCCAGGGTCAACGCCGAGAGCGTCAACATGCTCCACTTTGAACAGGCGATCGAGCGAGTCATCGGCGGCCTGGAGCGCAAGTCTCTGGTGCTGAGTCCGGAGGAGAAGCGAACAGTAGCCTACCACGAGGCAGGCCACGCCGTCTGCGGGTGGTACTTCCAGTTCGCCGACCCCTTACTCAAGGTGTCCATCATCCCGCGCGGACAGGGTGCTCTAGGCTATGCGCAGTATCTCCCCTCGGGCGACGCCTACCTGATGAATGTCAACCAGCTGATGGACCGCATGGCCATGACGCTGGGCGGGCGCATCTCGGAGGAGTTGCACTTCCCCACGGTCACGACGGGGGCGTCCGACGACTTCAAGAAGGTTACCCAGATGGCGACGACCATGGTGACGCAGTGGGGGATGAGCGAGAAGCTAGGCCCGTTGCATTTCAACCAGGACCAGAACCAGATCCAGAAGCCCTTCGCCGAGTCGACGGCCCAGACCATCGACTCCGAGGTGAGGAGGATCGTGGACGAGGCCTACAAGCAGTGCCGCGACCTGCTGACTGCCAAGAAGAAGGAGGTGGGCATCGTGGCCGAGGAGCTGCTGAAGAAGGAGCAGCTCACCAGGGACGACATGATCAGGCTGCTGGGGCCCAGGCCCTTCAAGGATAAGGAGGAGTTCGCCAAGTACTTCAACAACGACCAGGGCGTCATCGCCCCGGGCCCTTTCCCGGGGGAGAGGACGGACGATCCGAACGCGCCGTCCCCTCAGCCGGTTGTGAACATGAGGAGGATCAGCTGAGATAGGCAAGGGAGACTTTGTTAGGGGGGCTTTTTTTTCTTTTGTCTCCAGTGCTGCTCCCTTCACATTGTTCTCTAATGTCCATCTCCGTCTCTTCCTCATAACTCTACTCATATACTCTTCTATACTGCATCTGCCGTTTCGTTTCTTTTTGCAGCAGCAGACACGTGTACTTGTCTGTTGTGTGTGTCTGTGTCTCTATGTTCTATACAAGTTGGGCTGAGAGGGAAAAGCCGTTGCTGCGAACAACAAAAGGAAGAAAAAACCTACCCAGGATGAGAAGCATATAGACGACGGCTTGTATTGGATGAGCCGCAATTCTTTCTTCCAGTGGGATTGGAGATGGAGACCGAGCATCGGTGAAGACGGTGAAGAAGTGTAGATAGGCGGGTAGCCATAATGCCTCCTCTTCCTATCTCTCTTTGTCTCTCTATATATATCTCTTCTCCCATCCCATCCCATCCACCCCCCTCCTCCTCATTGCATGTGTGCCCTTGGAGGAGAAGACGAGGCTCGATGGGGAAGGGGGAGAGATGACAGACGGACAGACGGACTGACTGACACTGCGATTCATGAAGGACAAAGAAAGGAGGCATTGTGAGACCAAGCAATGCCTCTTGTACAATATTGACTCTAGTTTGTATAGTATATACATCATATCCTGCCCATCCCGTTAGACCATCGTGACGCCCCTGCGCTCTCCCTCGATGCCATCGCCATCTGGAAAAGTCTGCCCCAGATGGGAGAGAAGCCCTAGTTGAGTGGTGGGCTGGACAGCTGTGACGACAAAAGCGCCCAAAAGCGGTTGTCGTCGCCCCTCTGCTCTGGTGAGAGCTCAGGGGACTGGATCTAGATGATCAGGCCACTCGTCACGGCTACTCAACTGTCCGCCGCTGCCTCCAAGCACAAATCGATGACGAGTGGACTCCACCAGGTAGGGTTAATTCACCCTCAGGTCCGAGTCACGATGGTAGGTCTTTGATTTTGTCAGGTGGTCATGCGGTCAGGGCGCAAGGCCGCCGCCCATAGACAGGGCGAAGGATCCAAACAAGAGACGGAGGTGAAACTGTTGAGATCTTGCTCTTTCTCGAAATCCCTCCTTTCCTTCCATAGCATTTGAGGTATATCTTCATGGTCGGTGAGACGGCTTCATGAGGTGACTTCATGAGATGACCCCCTTTCATGAATAGCATCACTTATTCAATACAGACGATGAGACACAGGGTCAGCGAAGGCCCCTCTCCCCGTGATAACAAAGACGACGCCTTCAGGTACCCAGTGGAGGCCGCCTGGCGTGGCGAGGATACTTCTCCCGGCCCTCCCCCCGGGAAACTAAACAGCAGCCAGTGAAAATGGTCTCAAACCAGGACGGCATGTTGGTCCCGGGACCATTCCAAGCCATTCAGCGGTAATTAGTCCCGTCTTGTTTTGTCATGCAAGGAACAGCGGACGCGTGAGCGTCTTTTTCTTCTTTTTTCCTGGCAGAGAACGTCGGAGATGTGCTGATGTTCATGCAGGTCCGGTCAAAGGACATCAAGCAAGCTGTTCAGGCACAAGAGACAAGACCAGGGGTGAAGGAAGATGGCTGGTACGAGCGGGCGGGCGGGGGCGGAATGTGAGAACAGGCCAACCGGATGATGAACGGGGAACCATGAAAGAAGAAGAAAAGGATCGCCACGAGCATTATGGCACGGGTGCCTGCGTCGTTGCTGACGGATGCCGGTCCGTCGTGTGAGCACATGTGTTGCTCAGCGGCCCAGCCTCCTCGTTTTCTGTCCCTTTTTTTATGTGTGTGTTTGTGTTGTAGCGGGAGACGCGCAAAGAAACGCGTCGAGGAAACCAAGGCAAAAGCAGCCACTAGCAAATCAGCCTTTTCTTGCGCGGCCAGGAGCTGCTAGCTCCGCTTCGCGGTTTTGTCGTCCAGCCATGCCGCCCCTCCCGAGCTACGGGGGCAAGGGGAGCGGATGGGACTGAAGGAAGCCGCAGCCACAGAGCCAGTCTATACCTCCACGAGCTTAAGTGGGAAGAGACGAAGGGAAAAAAAACCAAGGGATGGGTCTCTGGTCGGGTCAGGGCATTTTACTTGACACGAACGGCTCGTTCCTAAGCTTGGACAATATCTTAAGAGGGCATACAGCAAAAATGAGGGAGGGGGGCAGGTAACTGAGTATACCTGAAGAGCTCTCACCCGGTTCGAAAACGAAGAGCCCGTTTCCATTCGGACATGACGAGCCGGGGCATTATGGACTGCATGGTGAGCAGCATCTAGCGGTGCGGGTAACTATGCTGCCCAGGCACGAGAGACAGAAACAGAAGCGGAAGCAGGGCCCGAGGAGGTGAGGAGGGAGGGGTGGAGGGAAAGCTTGGGGAAGATGGAAGCATCGGAAGCTTCCTCCTCCCTCCCCCGCACACGAACGATAAAACAGGCCAGCCTCGTCCATTATCTCATCCTCCGTTATAGCGTCGCGGGGATGGCATTGGGAGGGGTATCCCATCTTGTTCCCTTGATACATGCCCCAGCCAGTGCGAATACATGCCGCCTCTCGAAGGAGGAGAGACGTAGCCGCTCGAGCCTGTGGCTGGTGAGAGGAGACATGGGACGAACCTCGGAGCCAGATGAGCGTCGTGGTCGTTTCCCAAAACGGCGCAGAGAAGAGGCTATTTGATAGCCGGGGGGCACAAGGCAAGGATGAGGCATGCATGTACGCATGCCCACGGCGGAAGTCGGGCGCCGTGCTATCCCTCCCTTCATCCTCATCCTCATCCTCCAACTCTCCGATCCGCGTCAGCTGACCGACTGACCGGGGCGAACGTAATGCGGGACGGACGCGGGAGCGCAGGAGTAAAAACAAAAAGCTGGAGAAAAAGTACGTCGAGGATGTAGAGTACGTTCATGAATTGCAGTCCAGCCACATACACACATACACGCATGCACACAGAGACACGGGCTCTTGCACGGCTACGGCTGTACTCGTAATGGACTGGCCCGCCGTAGCGAATAGAAGAAGCGGAACCAGGACGGACAGGCGGCCAAAGAGGCCCAATCCAAAAGTTGCCCAATGCGGCAGGAGGGTAGCAACGTTCCTGCGCCCGGAGCGTCTGGTTGTACATGCACGCCTTAGTCCTATCCGGTCCCAAGCGGGACGGCTAACGGCAAACTACCAACGTCCTTTGGGCGGGTTCGATCGTTGGTTGGATGAGTTTGAATAGAGAAAGGGGGGCTATGATTGGTCCCTTCCAGTCACTGGCTAGCAGGCTGGCTGGCCAGTCTGGAAAAACTTGGATGAACGGTCACCAAACCGTGGTCAGGTACAGAAAGGGGGGGGACACAATGATCAGCACACACAATCTTGCAGCGGGGTTGCGGCGGTGGCGAGTAACGGCGACGCGTGGGAAAAGGCCCAATCAGCGGACAGCCTCAGGGTTGGTTGAACCTTGTCTGTCGTCCTCCCTGCTATGAGCCAACGCAGGGAGGTGAGACGACGAGGGCTAAAGGGGGGCAGGGAGGGAGGGAGGGAGGGAGGTGGAGGTGGGTGTGGGCGGATGACGAGAAAGGAAATACAAATGGACCATGCATCCAGGGTTTCCTGTGAACAAGAGCGAATGGCAGGGCCGCTTGATATTGCTGGGGATGCCTCAGTCCAAGCTTTTGCTTTTTATCCGCCGTGTTCGCCTTGGTCACAGGTGCCCTTTTCCGGCATCCCGCCCTGGAAGGGTGAGTCCAAGAGGAGGAGGAGGAGGAGGCGATGCCTGGCCCTCAGAGAGAAGCCACCACTCTCGCTCTCTCTTTCTGCAGCTCCCCCACCCATAATAGAGGCATATGTGTAGAAGACTGCTAAATCGCTTCTTTGATCGCAGCAAGCACGAGGCCCAGAATAGCAGAGGATAGCTCCGAAAAGGGGAGGAGGAGAAGCTTCCTTGAGCCAACGCCTCCCCTCTTCGGGCGGTGCTTACCCTCCATCCGCTGTCTTCTCCACGGGGTAGGGTACAAGCGAGATGGGGGGAAAGGCGTTGGAAGAGACAGAAAGCATCTCAAAAAAGCAAAAGAAAGGGAGCCACGCTAGGCTAAGCTCTCTGATGGACTTAGCTGAGCTTGTCTCTGTTCATCCCTCTTCGAGACACGACATGGGGAGGGAGCTGGATCGACCGACCTCCCGTATGTGGGGTTATACAGCAGTGTTCCTCTTCGCTCATCTCCCTGTGCTCAGTCATCCCTTGTGGCACGCAGATGCGAGACAGCCAAAAAGGGGATACGAAGGCTGAGCGGCCTTACTTGCCCACTCACTCACTACTTGCTGGGCCCTCTGTTTCTGTCTCTCTCTCTCTCTCTCACTCTCACTCTCTATCTCTCTTGCTGCTGTGAACCGATCGGCCCTAGGGGATCTGCGATGCCGCGCGCCACCTGGTGGCGGGGATCTAGTCTCCGGTCAGGCCAGTCTGATCCATGAGTTGGCAAGGGGGGTCCCGCTGTTTGGCGCCATTATCCAAGGCCACGAGACTAGATGTATGTGTGTCCCCGCGTGCCTTGCTCGTTTCTTTGTGCTCCCTGCACCACGCGAGACGCAGCAGAGAACAGGGGGAACCCGAGCCTGTCGAAATCTATCGAGCCCATCAGGTCCACCGAGCCCACCGAATCCAGTCGAGCAAACCCTAGTCCGGGGTCTCATCATCACACAGAGGAAAGCTCGCGTTCGTTGCGCCCCCTCGGGTAGGCCAGAAGCGACGCGCAAGAGCCAAGCGGATGATTCGCATATGCAGGTTAGTGCAACTTAGGTCACCTCCCAGAATGGAAAGCAGCCCATCCGGCACTCGGAGGCGGGTTGCGCTATGCCGGTTTAGTTGGCTGGTGTGTTGGTGTGTACACATGAATGGAGACACAGTGTCGGCGACAGCCGTTATCGCAACTTTCACTACCATCCTGGAGGGGAGGAAGAACGATATCTCTCTTGTGCAGCATTAAGACCAGGGAGTTCCACCCAGGCGATTGAAATCTCTGACAGGTCATCTGCTGCGGGCCCATGCTAGAGCCCGAGGAAAACAGAAGGGGAGGAAGAACCTGCCGAGACCATCGCCGCGAGTTCGATAACGCCACTGTGAGCTGTGATGGAAAAGCAGAGGTGCATGCTGGAGCTCATTCGTCACCCACGTGCCAGTCGAGCTTCATGTACTGGGGTTTCCCAGGAGGAGGAACGGGAGCGGAGCTCGCTGCGGGCAAGTTAGTGTGTCCTCCCTAGCCTGAGGAAGGGTCTAAGGGAGCACTTGAGAAGTACTGCCATATCAGGATGCAAGAGAGGCAGTGAACATGTGAGACCATGAGCGGAGGACTTCTCATAGGCACCAGCCATCAGGCACGCGCTTCCACTTCCGGACTGCGGCAAACGTTGAACGGTTATACCGAAACAGAGAAGAGTTGGAGAGAAAGCCGGAAGGGTGGCCTGCTAGCAAACTCGACAAGAGTAGGTAACGTTCCGTTGGAAACCAACGTCAGGCGGGACGCTTCACAGAACGACTTTGTCCCTCGTTCCGCAAGTGTCGCTGAAGGGGGGCCTGCTGACGGTCGTGCTTCAGGCGGGAGAAGCGCGTGCACACAATTCCTCCTCCCCTATGAAGCAAGCCAGGAAGAAAACCCGCAAGGAACTTTCTCAGCCGGGGACAATAGCCGTCACAAGCAGTGTGAAGGCCCGAGGGATGCACGCGCTCCGCTTCTGTTCTGACGTGTGAGCGACTGGCCGTCCTGTTCTGACTTTCTGCTAGAAACAAAGAAAAAAAACAAGCAGGAAGGGGGCGGCGCCACGACCAGAGCCCAGTCAGCCCACGCCATCTCCATGACCAGGGAGAGCCATCGAGAACACACTCGGCCAAACAATGTGATACGAAATGACGAATTGGGGCGGCCTTGGAGGTGACCGGCGAATCGACGTCGAGAGCGTCCTGACTTATCATCCTCGCGTTATGCAGTTCGAACGGCTCGATATTAATAAGATGTCTGGTGCTGGACGAGCTGGTCCGAGGCGGCCGTCTGCAATCAGTAAGCTAGCTGCTTTGCTGGCAGAGCAGAAAAGAAGCTCCCCTAGTGGCCGATCGAGCCCTCGGCCACACTCTGTACTTGACGATACTCGGCAATATATTGCTCTCGACACGAGCAGCGAAACAGGATGGCCGCGGGGATTTAGCCGGTGTGGAGCGGTCGGCGCATCCTTAGTCGCGTTTGTAGACGGTTGTATACAGCAGGAGAGGCCAAGCCAGCAGGAACTGAGCAAAGCATAGAGAGCTAACCTTAGCACCTGCCCTTTCCTTTCTGCCTGCTATTGGTGTTGCTATTGGGGTGTCTGCTATAGAGTCTCTCTTTGGCCCATCGATTATTGTCGACTCCTATCGACTGTCGTCGTTGTCCTTGTTGTTGTTGTTATTGTTGTCGATCCTGCTCGCGGCTGGTGTTGCCTTGCGTCACGAGGTTGCATGTACCTGCGTAGTATTCCAAGATCCATCCAGCGCGGCCGATGGGTGAAGACAGATAACCATCTCTACCGACGTAGGTACGGACTGCCGCACGCGGGACGGCCGCGGTCGCAACAGCAAAGCTGGACCAATAACAGCGATGCTATCGGTGTGTGGCGGGAAAGGGGGAAAGGGGGAAAAGATGGGCCATGCGTCCCCATGAGTCCCATGCGGCCATATTGGCCACTGAATCCTGACCTTCAACCAGCCACAGACTCAACACCCAGTGAGAAATGGCCCTGAGCCTGGAGAAAGCATCACCGCCAATGATTCGGCCTGAAGTCGGTGCGTTCGTAACAGCCACAATGCTACCCCCTCTCCTTCTTCTTCCCTTGGCCCCCGACCGCCCTGTGAGAAGGTGAGACCTCACCCCTCCAGAGCCAAGCCCGAGTCTGAGTCGGAGTCTGAGTCGTGAAAAAAATAATTGGGTAGCCACTGGGCAAGCCCGTGCGGAAGATGAATGTCAAGACCGAGTGGCGGCCGGGTTGCAGACGGGATCGATCCCCAGGCGGATTGCGCGTGTTGGGTCTTGTCTTGGGGCTTGGGTCTTGTGGTGTTGAGGTCTGGATGGCCCTGGAATTCCCTCTTTCGACCATCCCGCTCTCGGTCGCATGAACTGCTAGTCGAGGGGAAATGCGAGATGGCCCGCAGGAGAGGGGCAAAACCATGTAGCCTACTACCTAGGCAAAACTTGGGACAAGATGGCCGATGGGTCGGGTCATGGTCCGCTAACCGGCTGGACCGTTTTTGGCGCTGACGGCTGATGGCTGACGGCTGATAGCTACCTACCTAGCTAATATGTAGCTGTAGCTGTAGCTGATAGCTCGCTGATTGCAGATGGCAGCTGGCAGTTTGAGCTTACTTCCCCACAAAGCTAACCGACAATGCAAGTATTGGACGGGAGACAGGCGAAGAGATCCATGTGTGGGATCAGTAAATTTGGAAACTGTCGCTCACAAGATTGAGAGGGGCAAGGCAGAGCCCACAATCACCCCAGCATCTCTGCATCTCTGCTCCTCGCTCCGAACTCTGACTGACTGACTCTGAACTCTGCGCTTGTTCCCAAGGTTCCAGAGGTTCCATTCTGTGGACTTTCTTCTCGGTTTCAAACCCTTCATGGAACTGGGTTGGGGAAAGGCGAATGGCCGGACTGTCTGCTCATCCGCAGTGGTGACCAACAGCCTACTGTTACTCCCTGTAGACTAGAAACCGGGGGGGGGGGGGGGGGGGGGGGGGG